>WEIV01030387.1:6563-73152 GCA_013390005.1 Calyptomena viridis
CTGTCCTCAGGGAATAGTGGTGACTCAAAAGTAAAAAATCCTTACCCAAAATCAGCTTGGATCATTTTCCAAAATAAAGGTTTTATCTTACTCTTCTGCAGCTTTTTCTCCCCTCAGTGATAAGGAGCATCCTGAACTCTGTTTCCTCTCCCCAAACCACTGGTGTGTGGGAAGCCAGTGCCCTTGGAGCCAACAAGTGAGGCTCTTGAGGAAGCCAGAGCCACCTCCTTGCTCGAGGTTTTCTTTCCTCAAGCAGTTTGTCTTGACCAATAGACCATTGGTCTTTTTATTCAGACCAATGTCCTTTTAATTCAACAACCCTATAAACTAGAAGGGACTTCATCAAACTCATTCTGAAAAACATTCTCAATACACACTTTCACAATATTCTACACTAGTTGTCCAATTTGTGATCTCTATTTTTAATTTAGTGATCTTCTGTGGAAACAGTTTCTCTATTTTCACAGTGCCACTATAAGGAATTGCCTTATAATGTGTTCCATTTATGCCCATTTAGGAATATCTCCCCATTCACATCCCTTGTAGTATTAACCTATGTTATTTTTAGTGAAAGCACTAGATTTGTCATTTTACTGGCTTAATTTTCACTAAAGACACATTCCAATCAGTGACCTTAACAGTTAATAGGTCAGGCATATATTACTTACTATAATAAGTCTCTAAATGGACATACCTAAAACACCTATTTTTTTATTATATCAGTGTCTGTCTGAAATTCAGAGATGACAAGCAAGCAATGACCAACCCCAAACAGAAGTGTTTGAAATTAGTTTCTAACTAAATTCACAAAGGTGTTCCGACTTCTGAACTAACTCTCTAGCAGAATGCTCAACAATGAATAATCAGAACATTTCAAATTCAGTTACAAGAACTTATCAGATGTCACTTTGTCTTTCTGGTTCAGATAGAAGCATTATGAACAAATGCAATGGAAATTGCCTTGTTGAGAGTAACAGAATTACTTAAAATTCATTTCTAATTTAGTAGCAAGCTAACAAATTAAATCCATGTGTCAACGATACTTCACATCCTTAGGAACTAACTTCCCAAAACAGAAGGGATGGGAGAAACAAAAGCAAAAATATAAATGCTACCTTAAATGCTGAAAATCAGATCTGGTACCAACTGTTGACCCCTTGTACATTGTCCTGCTCTCACCCCTCCACACATAAACACAGACTTCCAATAGTTTAAAGACTCCCTCATGTGGTGGTCAGATAGGGTGAATTAGATCACTGGAGTCTGAGCCAGCAGCTGAGCAGGCAAAGAACATATCCAGATAATACATGAGGTGGATGTTTAAAGCTTATGTTCTGTTAGGATCAACCCTTCAACATAAAGGGGCTTAGATGATCTCACTTGCCTGCAATATAAATGAGTTCTCACTGAAGTTATTAATCCTTTTAAATTCCAGTGGGGACTGCTGTGACTAACCATTGCTTCCTGGAGACAACTTTACTAAAACAGATAAACTGCTAATATCATGCCTTCCTCTGTTCCTACAGGGACACACATCTCCATCAGTCAACTGCAGGAGACACCCACTAGTTCTGCTATAGGCACTGAATGGCAGGTATTTGGAGCTTAGTGAATTGCCAGTGCCAAACTCCAGAAAGAATGTAGCCCCTTAGGATATCAATACTGGTACTTGTATAGATCTTCAGCAGAGGCACCACTAAGAAAGAGAAGTGAGTAGATAAATTATTCCTACACACCTCGGTTTCAGTGGGAGCTCAGTCTGGCACCACACTGGTTGCCTTACTGCTTTCTACTGCAGTGCTCTACAAGTCAGACATGTGGCAAAAGGCATCAAAATCCCTCCTTTAGCATAGTCCAGTCCTATGCTTTCTTCTGTAAGCTCCTTGGCTTCCTGGTACTTAGAAACCTCTCTTCCTTGGACAGGAAAAAGGAAGGCTCTGGAATGATGATCCAGGAGAAATTACAGAAAGGGAACTCTGAAAAAAGAATGAGTCACAAGGCAACCCTGGAAAACCAAGAAGGAGCCAAAGGCCTGGATAAACTGGACCTTGGGTTAGTTGCATTGGCACCTTTCCTGAAGCTCAGGCAAACTTTTCCATCATCTGAGCTTCAGGTTTTCCAATTCCTTAGAAGTCCTAATTGAAACATTCTGAGAACACCACATCAGCTCTGACAATTTTAATTGGTCATTTCTTTTTCATGAATCCTGCTAAAATCAATGGAAGTCCATCTACTTTAATAAAATTTTTGTTTTGCTTCCTAAACTAGAAGCTGTAAACTGACATAACAGCACATAACCTTGAAGCAAGAAACACAAGAAGTTATATACATGTACCACAACAGTTTACTTGCAGACACACATCCCACTGCACCCAGTTCAAACCAGCTAAGTCAGTAATGACAGGATCAGCTGCTTCCTTTAAGGTCTTACTTGTCCTGATGATTATTTATTTCTTCAGCCTAGCAACAGGTTTCAAATTAAAACATGAAACCCCACTAGGAATAATTCCATCATCCTCCCATGGCCTGTGCTCACTGACACTCTGGCTAACATACTCCTCTGGAACCACAAGGAAATCATCACTTTTTGATAAAATTTTGGAATTAGTGACGGTAGGAATTGCTACAGTGCATTTCTGGAGGGGTGACTTCTCTGTCAGCAAATTACCCAGGACACCATCTGTAGTCTAATCCTGAAACTGCTGAGTGCTCCTGAATAATTTCAAAAATAATTTTCTGAAACAGAAAAATCCTTTGATAAAAAGGATGTTAATGCACACTCATGTGTCTCTTCTCACAGTCAGATCTGAGCTATGTAGCTTACAGCTCAAAAGACATCATGATTCCCTTTTTACTGTTATTACTGAAGTATGTTCTCAAAAGAGGCATTTGCCACCTCAGACTGTGTGGTTTCTGCCATACAGTAACTATTAATGCATGGAACTAAGCATTTAAAAAGTAAATCTGGCATCTTACTCATAAAGTAGATGGTTTAAAAATTTCAGTATGGAGTGGTTCTAACCTGAAACAGAGAACTAAAGAGAAGCTTTTTATGACTCTGGAGAGATGAATCAATGTACATATCAAATAAATATCAAATACAGAAATTAAATGCAACATGGAAATACATTTTTTCCCACAAATGCATAAAGGCTGTAGTAGGAGTTATAACTGTGTTCCTTTTTCTGTAGCTAATCCAGAGGTAGTGTTTGTGTACATAGACAAAAAGTCTTATGGAGCATTAAGGTGAGAGAAAGGAGACACAGGTTACTGTTCCAGCTCTTCCAGAAAGCTGGTTGACAGACTGATGTTTTCTCCTCAGGGAGGCTTTTTCTTCTTTCCCTCTGTTTTATATTGCTTCTTTCCTTAATTTCTAACTTCCGGGGAATCTATCCAGAAGTCACTAATTATTGTCAGAGGCAATCTTTTCAGACTAGGGAGTGTTGAGGAATGTTTATGCACTGAACACTAACAGCAGTTAAACCATCAATCTGTCAATGTCAAAAATGCATCAGTTCAAATGTTTCAGTGTCTGTCTCCCTGATTTTAAGCCTATCTAATCTGAGAAAACACATCATATCATGCCTTTTCAAATTCAGCAAGAGTGACAGGGTGGTGGCATAACAGACCCCAGGAAGTCATTTAGCCCAACCTGTGGCTCAAAGCAGAGGCCAGTCAGCAGCAGAATGTCCTCACTTCCAGGATTTTGCACCACTGCACTCCTAGCCTGTAAAAGCAGCACCTCTGTAGCACACTAAGAACAGGAGGATCCCATAGAGCTTAAAGACAAATATAAGAAGATAAGGAACATTTCACCCCAGATTTAGTTCTACACTCACGAGTGTCACCGGCATTTATTTTGCTTTGCCTATCTGAAAGGGGGCACCTCAGCCAGGACCTCATAAGCTGCTACTGATCTCAGGTGCTAATGGAAGAGAATGCCTTTCACTGACTGCTCAGAAACTTAATCTATTGGTTCTTTCAGTACCTGTAAATCCAATATTCCACTATGTATTATGTTTCCTAATTGAATGCAACTTGCTTAACTGTTCACTCACTGAAGTAGTACTAAGAAAGCAATTTATCAGCAAAATGCAAACAAAGGTGAGAAACAACACTTCACTGCACGGTTTCTGTTGCTTTGACAATTCTTTTTAGGAAGTGTGACCTCAAACTACCCTCACTGCCAGCAAAGATAATAAACAAAATACTGTGAGATTTTCAAACTGCACAGACCTCATAGTCCACTTAAAAGTTCCCTCATCCACTTCTGATCCAATGTTCATTAGGATACAGTGAGAACAGAGCATTCATTAGTTTTCAGTGAGGCTTATGAATGCAACAGGAATGTGCCAGGACACATTTGGCTTTAAATGGATACAACCACAGTACCCTTCTAAATGAAAGCCACTAAGCTATCATAAATTACATTAAAATTCTTATGAAAATTATGTGGTTCTTATGCTTTAAGATTTATGGCAGATAAGATTTTGACCTAACATGGAGCCCAGAGATAACTGCAGAATCTTGCAGCATGATGCATAATATTTTTACTTGCTCAATTAAGGAGAGCTAAGAGTAACTTGGCACATCTAGTGAAGGCTTTCTTAGCCTTTGTTCTCTTACAGTGTCACATGGCCAGTTACAGATCATCACAAACTGTCATCACAAACAAAGCAGAAGAGTCATTCCCTGCAAATAAGTACTGGGCCCTGGAAAAACTGGATTATATTTTCAGAATTGCTGTTTATTAAGGCAATACTTTAAATGACCATGAAGTTTTGCTGATGGGGAAAAGCTAAAAAAGAAGGTGTAATTTCAAAGCTGAACCATTAGAGGCAAGTTGTTCACTGTAAGTCAAGTAACACTGGATTCACCCCTGGAAGGATGAGTGGGTATAAATACAAAGCTACTTGTTTACAAAGGAAGCTCCATTCATGCACAAAGTTCCCGTAACTCCTCTTTCTCTCTTGAGTGTTAAGTGTCACTTGATTCACCTCACAGCTGCTGTCTTGCATTGTCAATGGAACTGTATGGGCAGCAAAATCTCCTGCAAATGCTTTTTTCTTGAGCCCCTCAGCCCACCCTTTGAAACCCTTTGCCTTTTGAAGACTATTCAGTTCTATTCAATGGATGATAATTCAATGATGATGGGGTGCACTTAGCAAAATAGCTTGATATTAGCAGAAATCAAAGAACTGTCAATATTAACTATTTACAATCAAATATTACTAGTAAACACCAAAGGCCAGCAAAGCATTTCCTTTTCATTAACAGCCCCATTTGTTAATAGGAATCATATGTGGAAAACTTTCACTTAACATTCAGTGGAAAGCTGTGACAACTTTTATGGTGACATACAGCTCAGAGGAACTGTCATGGCTGGACCTGTGTTTAGCAGAAACTGTAGACACTTGGCTGGCCAGGACACAGTTTGCATTCATGCAGAATTGCCAGCCTCCCATCTTGAAAAGCCACGAGCCAAACCCCTAGATTAGGGATACTCAGCTGAAAAAATATTCCACTTGCAATAACATCTCAAAGCTGGCAATATTATGAATGACACAATAAATAGATTGTCCATGACAATGGCTATATTTACACCAACATTTCACACTAAGACAGCTGCACCAGCGGATCAAACTCCCAGTATAAGCAAACCCTGAGTTTCGTACAATTCCCCTGACATCAGTTATTGAAGTTAATTTCTACTGCTGAATATGCTTGGTTATCTCTTACCCCATAGGTTAAGGTGATACACTGTGCCTATTGGTGGCAAAGGCTCCAGCTGGTTCTAAACCCAACAAGCCACAAGAATCTTATTCAGAGCTCTGCACGTTCTGCAGAGCAGGGAGGGAGGGCCCTCACAGTGAGTGTGAGGGAGCCCTGTGTACACAGTCTGTGTAGCCTCAGCAGGAGTGGGACAAGGAGCCTCACTCTGCTGCACTGGCCTGTGCAGGGTCTGCCCAAAATCCATAATCAAAATGTTTGCTGTAAGGAACTGTGTAGGAGTGGAACCACACGCGACTAAAGCATATCATTATGTCTGTGCCATAAAAATAGGCTAAAAAAATAGTAAAGATTCTTAGCCAGGAAAAGAATGTTTAGTATTATCTTTCTCTTTTTTTGTTTAAAATATATGTGGGACGCTTTTTCTTCACAATTAAGTCAGATTTTGTTTCTTGCTACTCTCTGGCATAAGTAAACACTTTCACATAAGCAAATGAGGAGAAAATGTGGCCTCTTTCAGCAATAATAAGTATCTGCCTGTTGCTACCTTAAAATCACAGCAATCACATCTGGTAACTGCCCTTTTCTCATGTTTCCACTAGTTTTCAGACTTCCTCTTGTGGTAGCTTGAGACTGCGCATCTGGATGTTTTAAACATACAAAGGAATTGCTAGAGCAAGCAAAAGGGAAAACGGTGCCGCGAGTTAAGATGTGCAGATAAGCAACTGGTGCACTGTGCCCCTAAAGTAACAGAGACACAGCGGGGAAAAGCTTTTTCCAAAGAGGAGAGCACAAGTTTAGGCAGAATGAAGACTCACATTGGCCGTGCCTTCGTTTTTAAAGTACTATTCATCCAAGTATACCTTTTTAAGAAAACTATAGCTGCACCGTCACCAATCATTAAGTTTCCTGGAGACAGCACTCCCAAAACAGACAAAGAACTAGCAGTGGTAAGTGTTGGTTTCATCTTTGCTTTGAATTTATATTGTTGTTTCATAAGCAGATGTTTCTTTCTTGTTTCAGCTGAGACTAAGGAATGACTGTAGCATTCTCTCCCCAGAGTCTCTGGAAGTGCTAGCTAGCTAGCAAAGGTATCAGTTTTCAAAAGTTACAACTGAAGCCAAGTAATGTTTCCTCTCTTAAAATTTTTAAAGCCAGCAAAGAAAGGAATTTGGGTTTTTTTCGTAAGACTGAACATACAAAATATTTTCATTAAATCACAACAATAATCAAAAGACTGCAGTGGTAAGAGGGGAGAAGGGCAAATAAGAGACATCTAATTTTTTTACTTAAATCAAGTAGAAGTGAGGGCTGTCGAGACTCCCTTAAGACATGTATCACAGCTTTCAGAAGTGTATTTTCCAGATTGTTTACCATGCATTGCATAAACACAGCTTCAAGGGACACTACAATTGAAAGCTGGCTTGAATTTCAGAAGCCATTGTGACTAGTTTTGACTTTGAAAAAAAATCTCATCAGGGGTTTAAAGAAATATTTTTTCCCAAATCCAATCTCGAACAAAAAAAAGAGATTTGTATTTCTGTGATATTAGCAAATTATAGCTATAACTCTACAGCATTTTATTCTGACCTTATTTTAGCCCTGTGGACCTTAATAAAAATGACATTATGGGGAAGTCCATTTAAAGGGAGATTGAGATGGATTATCCTTATTTTAGCATGTAAATTATAGACATTTCTCCAGCAGTAAATCCATTTTAAGGAAGATTGAGATAAATTATTCATATTTTAGGACATAGAGATTTGAAAGTTGGTCACTTTTCTTTAGGATTTGTGGGAAAGATAGCCAGGTTAACAAAGGTCTGGGGGAGGGTAGAGAGAGAATTTCCAGATGGGATGTGTGTTGGAAAGTTTAGGAAAAACAGATGAACTGACCCAAAAAGGGCACTCCTCAGTCTTTAACAAAACAAATTCACCCAAGGTTTTCCTTAGCAGCACAACAGCCAGGGGATGGCAGGGTGGAGGGGGCCAGTGCCTTTGGGAGAGGAGAGTGGGGTCCCACGTGTCTAAGAGTAATTCAACCACTCTTAGATAATCTATTTTCTTAGACACAGCCAGGCTTGTATTCAATATCAGCAATCTGCATATCCACTCATCTCTGTTTCTTTCAAACAACCTATTTATTTTGTGTACTCAGAGGAAAATTACAAGCTGGTTTAACTCTGCAGTTCTTTGTCTTCCTTGGAGTATTCTTGGGTAATGCTAACTGGCTGCCTCTCCTCACATCCTCCATCAGAACAGCCCCAACACTCAGCATCAGAACACAAATTGCTATGTTGCAGCTGGACCCTGTTTCATTAATGGGCTGGATCAAAATTCCAGATCACCACAGCTCCCTGCTGACTCTGGGGAAACTGCACTTCACGGCCCAGGCCAAGATGTGGTTTACATAGACATTACATTTTCTTTGGGATTCTCTTCTCATAGAACAGCTGGTCATGTTGATTTCTCATGTTCAGTAAAATCTCCATTTTAGAAAAAAATGAAAGGGGTTAGCTTTTCACTTAGAATCCTAGCAAGTAACATTCTTTACAATGCCTCATTTTGTATTTTATATTTTTGGTTGTATAGCTTGCTCCCAAATCTAAAATGGTTCTTCACTAAACTTCAGTTCTGATGTACAGTCTGTATTATATCATGGGAAATGATCTCACTGGGAGATGCAGGCAGAAGCGTAAGAAAATCTATCAAACTACATTAAAGTGAAAATTGGAATAAGAGCAGAGCCTCCAAACTGGCTTGTTTAGTTATATTCTTAATACATTTCAAAAAATTTCCACCAGACCCCATTAACTATGTGTAGACAGCAGCTTAGTGGAAGCAAAGGTGAAACCACTCTCTGTCCTTTACTTGCCAGTGCCACAGTCTCCACTGGAGAAATACCACATCAGAAGTTACAAAAATCACAAAAACTAGGCATAATCTGTGCTTAATCATGGAGAACCTTCTGAAGGAAATGGTGTAACATTTTTATTAAATCCTTTTCTGAGTAAGCCCTGAACCATTTCCTACGGAGGGCAGATAAGGTTTGCCTGGACTTTGTGAGGAGGGTGGCGAAATTCAGGCTTGATCAACTGCAGTCATCAAACATCCTTTGCTTTATTTTGCTGCTGTAATGGTCTTATCCTCAGTCTCCTGGGTGAACTTCAGAAATTAATTAGACATATAAAGGAAGGTTTCCCTTGGGAATACTTTCTGGCACAAGAACTTAAATGTGCAGTCATTTTGCCAGGTTTCTTGTCACCACCAGTTTGAAATAGTTCTCCATAGTATTTCTGATATATTTTTGGCAAATATATCTTTACCTTATTTAGGTATTTTCCTACCTTGGACTTGTAGTTAATATTTTAGATGCAATACCTGAAGGATGTTTCTTCCTCTGCTACAGACTGTTTATACCAGAAAGGTCAGTAACTTGCAACTTTCCTGTCTAACAGTACCATGGGCAAGGGCATCTCTCAGCTCTGTGCCATGCTAAGCATCCTTTCAATTGGTCTACACAGCAGTTTGGGAACACTTGTCCTTCGACATGACTGTAGCTTTTCTTTCACAGCTGGGCATAAAATATTGTAAACCCACACTTAAGAGAAGTGAGGAGGCCCGGGTGGGTATTATTTTAGTTAAGAGATGAAAATAATGGGATTTGTGCCATCTTTTGGTCTCTTACTATCACTCTTTTTTAGTGAGAGAGAATTTTCTGAACTGTCACAATGGTTGTATCGAAACATCAGTCTGGCCATAATGTGCTGGAGCATTCAATGGAGTTTTAACTATGCAGATATTGATTGGCTGCAATGTCCAGGCAACTAGGATGTTACCAAAGACCTTCTTTCTCAGGTCTTTCCAATGTCTGACTCAAAAGCAAACACACACAACATTCAAACAGCTCTGTGCAGTTTGAATAAACAATTGTTTTTTCTTTGCAATTAATGTGGTCTCATTTGTGGGGTTGCTTTGATAACAAGTTTCTCAATAATCCAGATTCTTCCATGAAAATGTTACACAAAATCTAAAACTGTAAGGAGATTTATACATCATAAAGAAATTTTAAGAAAAGATAAACACATTTTTATTTTAAGTAAAGCTCTATGCTTTACTTACTACAAACAATTCATTATGTAAAGGTGATAGATAATAATGGAAATGATTGCTTAATTAGCAATGTTGTGTGATCAAGGACACTTTGTGTCAATTAAGGAGATTCTGCTGGTCCCTCAGTTACTAATAATAGTAATTTTGAAAAGAAAACTTGCAAATTACAGATGGAAAGTTAACATGGGATTGCAGTATTTATTTGTAATGATGAACTATTTATTTGTAATGATGAACTATTTTATGAATTTTAAAGTGTCTTTTCTGTGCTTTTTTTTTCAAGCAATACCTGAATAAATACTATGGGTGCCCAAAAGACAATTGCAATTTATTTGTCCTGAAAGATACTCTGAAGAAAATGCAGAAATTTTTTGGCCTACCTGAAACAGGAGATTTGGATCAAAATACTATTGAAACAATGAAGAAACCCCGCTGTGGTAACCCTGATGTAGCCAATTACAACTTCTTTCCAAGAAAGCCAAAATGGGAAAAGAATCACATAACATACAGGTACTGACTGGTTCTGTTCACACACAACCACAGTGTTTTCAAGAACCAATCAAACAAGACACAAGTGCAGTAGCTGCTTGGAGGGCTAAACAGGATTCCTTGAAGTAGATTCCCCTTGTGTTTGGATAACTACCAGATGCTTTAACAAGTACCTCTGTCACTGTAACACTTCAGGAATAATAATCTCAAGATCAGCTATATGGTTCTGGTTGAAACTAAAGAGATTTTGGTTTAGTCTTTGCTCTGCAGCAAGCATCCTGAGGGAGCTGGAGCAGGAGTATCTCCCCTGCCCATCTGCTCTGGGACAACACAGCACTTAGACATTGCAGGGGCCAAAGTCATCTGCATTCAGCAGTTCTAAAAACAGAGATCATCAAATAAGTTTTAAAATCAAACAACTGTATTTCAGATTTATACAGATATGAGTTAAAGCAAGAAGTTAGGCACATTTCAATTTCTTCATCTTCAGCTGAAGAGTGAGAGACAAATAAAATTCTTGTTGCAGTCTGTAGTAAAAATATCATTAACTTAGGTGGTCCAAGAACAAACTTCTAGCACCAATGAGAACAAACAGCAGATTTGCCTTAGCTGCTGGACTTAGTCTGCTGCTCCCTCACAAATTTTGACTCAAAGCATCCCTTGGGCTGTGACTAACCTAATAAACACAAAAAAACTGTGGTAGCTCTTGCAGCTCCCACTTGCCGATGTGTTTCCTCTGATTCTTCGTCATTTTTCTTAGGCACAAAATAGTTTCCCTCACTATACACAGCCCCCAGCAGCAAAGAATTGGAAACTTCTCTTTATATGGATGATAGCAGGCCATGATATAAGGCATAACATATATGAAGAAGAAAGCAATGCATTAAAAAGTTTGTCCCTTTCTCATGTCAGACTTATGGCTCTACCTTAACATGCTTTTTCCTCCTGTTTCCCCATGTATCCTATTGCCAGTGTAACCCATACTCTGGTAAAGGATTAGCATTCAACAGGGATGAACCAACACACAGAGACAAAGAGGAGGGAGAAGGGCTGCTTTTCTGAGCAAAACAATCCACACTTGAAACTTCCAGAATGTTATTGAGCTCCTTTTCTGGTCTCAGTGCTGATGCAAAACCCAGAATGTATTGTGCAAGGCTCACTGCCATGCAGGCTTTACAGCCTCTGGATATATAATTTTCCTCTTACTGCTGTGTCAATTCCAAAAGGAAATAAATAACCAGAGCCACATCTAAACACATCTTTGTATCAAAGATGTTTACATCTCATGTGCAGCAGTGTTACCTCTTATCTGGTTTCACTGCTGAGTCTACTCAGCACGTCAATCAGTAAAAAACTAATACAGGGAGGAGGTTTGCATGTCACTTAACTCTTGCTTTTACCTCTAAGGATTATAGGCTATACCCCGGATTTGGATCCTGAGACAGTAGATGATGCCTTTGCTCGAGCCTTTCAAGTCTGGAGTGATGTCACACCACTGAGATTTAACCGAATTAACGATGGAGAAGCAGACATTATGATTAATTTTGGCCGATGGGGTATATTTTTCTATTTTTACATATGTTTTCGGTTTTGTTCCTTTCATTAATCCTCAGTATTGAAATGATCCACCCTCAATAAGTAGCACCCGTGAGGCTTTCTGGCAAACCTTGTCCTAGTTTGCACTTGGCTTAGACAAGCTAAGATCTAATTTCACTAAGATGTTTTTTACTTTCTTATACATGGGAGAGAGAAGTAGTTATACAATATCCTTATACTGTATTTATCTTTCCAAAAGAGAATTGCTAGGGGCAACATTTTATTTTTAAATTTGCAAATCAGAAATAGAACTGAGAAATATTGGTGCAGATCTTCAGATGATGTGAGCTGGCTTCCCGCCACGGAAGAGAATGGAATGCCATCATATTTATAGCTCTGTATGCTGTTTTCCAGTGATAGTGGTGAAGGTTCTAACATACAGGAGCTTAAAAACGGATTTGTGGGTTTCAATTTTGACTCTATAGCTGGTTTCCATTCTTCAGCATAGCAGAATGCAGGCTTTCAATGCATTCTTTGGCCTTGAGGAATTTAAAAACATGGATCATAAGCGAATTATGGTTTGAGTCCAGCTGATTTTAGGTGACCTGATTCATTTTCACTGTACATGCCTTCTCAATTAATTTTGGTTTCCTCTGAAAGAATGTTTGTATAAACACAGGGAATTTTAACTTCTCCTGGATAGTCACAGCATTTTTAACACTAATGAAGATACTTGTACAGCCAATCACTTGGGAGGTAGACTTTGGAAGTGAAGTGAACAGTTTAAAGAATAACTGGGCCCTTTCTAAAAGCCTTCATTTCAAGCTGGTTTTCTTTGCTTTAGCTACTGATGAGTTGACCTCAAAAGCTTCAGAGATTCTGTACACTCAGAACTTCAGATCCTGATCCAGGCTGGCTCAGTTCACAAAAAAAAAAAAATGTCTTATAAAAGCAAAAGTGTTTCTGCTGGTGTTAGAACTTGCTGGTTATAGTAAGCTCAGAAACAGTAGGCAAAGTGCTCCTTCCACATTCAGTCATTCTTATCACTTTACTGCATGTCAGATTCACAGGAGCTGAGACATCCACGAGTTTTTTTCATTTTTAACCTTTCTCTTAAGCAAAGGATCTATTTTGAAATAAATCAGAGTAAAGCATCTAATATATGTCAAAATCTTCTCTTTGACAACTGACACTAGTCTCCTGAAATGAATGAACTGAACTAGTATTAAGAGAGTGACACCAGCCTGAAATCAGTGTAACAGAGTAGAGAATCAGGCCTGTGTATTTAGGGCTTCTGTTAAATGGCAAGACATCAGACCAAAAGGCCAGAAATGATGCAACTGGAGATGCTGGCAGCCAGCTTTGATGCACAGGTCAGTGTGGTGGGAAGGCTATGAATACCAGGGCTATGCCCGTGCCAGCCTGCCTTACCCACATGTGGTGTACTTCCAAGAAAAGCCCACACTGTAATAACAGGAGAACTGCTTAACCTGCTGCTGCCTTGTGAGCTGCTGTGAGCCTTGGAGAGGTTGATGTGCAGGAGGAATAGGCTCCTCCAGGACTCAGAGCAGCAAGTAAGAATGAGCTCTCCAGAGGCTCACTGCTGAGACATTCAGCTTTGCTTTCCTGCTTGCAGTAGAGAATATCCTGCACAAAAAAAAGAGCACAGCAGTCTGAGGTGCAGCAGAAAAGCGTAGCCTGCAAAATGAAATCTGCCTTTCCAATTTCTGTGTTTGTTGACTGATACGAATTATCTGAAAATACCCCACATCTACAATATTTATTTTACAGCTCCCTATCAGTCTCCATTGAGAACCTCAGAGGCATATGCTGTCATACATCTAATGTATAATACTTCACTGTTCTCCACAATCTTTGACTCCTTTCCATAATACTTATGAGATATAAAATAACATCCTGTGACAACTGCAGTACTGACACTTAATGTTCTTTGTAAGAACTGGCTGCTTCTCTTCTGGTTCAGTCTTGCCAGCACAACCCAAACCAATAAACTCTCTCACTAGAATATTCTGCTGGTGTCTTGAATACAAAAGTGCACATGACAATCATCATTCATGTAGAGAGTCTGACAGGGCTGAGGTCATTAGAAAATGCTTTATTTTGTCTGCTTCCTTCTGCAGAACATGGTGATGGCTATCCCTTTGATGGCAAAGATGGTCTCCTGGCTCATGCCTTTGCACCAGGGCCAGGAATTGGAGGAGACTCCCACTTTGATGATGATGAACTGTGGACTCTTGGAGAGGGACAAGGTACCAGACTTTTTAATATTTCAGAACATATGACCTTCTTGCTGCTGCATTTTAATGCTGTTTCAGGCACTGCACTAAATGCTTTCATTGACTGTCAGTAAATATTAAGAGGTGAAAATTCATTTATACAATTTAAATTGTGCTTTTCAACATGTTTATGCAATTCCTAAATAAATGTTACACAGGATTTCCCTTTCTGTTCTTCTCCTGTTGCCCCATGGAAAACTGAATTAACAATGGGCCTGATGCTGCATAACCTTCACCAGCTGTGGTAAAACTACAAAGCCATGACTACGATTTTGAATGCTTCATTTCTCAGGCACTCAAACTACAACATCCTTAAGTTCACTTGTAAGAGCCAGACTGGTCAGTGTTTTTCTGCTGACATACCCTTTTTAAGATAATTTAAGGTGTGGCTCTAGTTGTTAAAAGTAGAACCATCCACCCAAGTAAGTTTTTCTATACTCATGGTATCTGTTTAAAACAAATGGCATATAAATCACTCACGCTGCTGACTGAAACAAAATTGACATCAAACAGTGGATTAAGAACATCTCCAAGAATCTTGAACAGGCAGTTTGCTATACACTTTAGAAGAAATAAGTGAAGTCCAGATAATATCACCTGAACTAGATAAGTAAGACCAAGTATTAGTAATTTGGAACCCGCTTTTTCTGCTTGAAGTTTGCCACAATCATATAGTTCTTGTACTGTAAAATAATTTGGAACATTTAGAATAAGATGGAAACTCCTGTTTGTCTTTCATTTCAAATTCTAGTTTTCTCATCTGTCCACCCATCAAAAAAATAATTGAATTTTAATATCAAAACAGTCACCTTCCTTCTGTTGGGCTTTCTTTTACCTTCAGCAGATTCACTGATGAGTAGCTGTATTAACTGCCTCAGAGGCAGGAGGAAACTGTTTTCTGTATAAGTGAAAATACTGCACAAGCAACCGGTTAGTTGCTGCCACTAAAAGAAAAGCTATGGATAAGTGAATTATCTATGCATTAACATATATTACAGCGCCAATACTGTAGTCATAAGACCCCATGAGACAAACTGAAATAAACCCCAGGATGTGGGTGTGTCTGTGTTTCCACCCTATCCCGCTGTGCCACAGCAGATCTCGTTCAAGTCACACTGGAAACACCAAAGTGGTTTATGAGGCACAAGACATGTTCAGCTCATGGTCAGCTGCCACCTGGAACCTTTGAAACTATACTGAACATTTCAGACCATATTACCAATGAAACTAAATTACCAAATGTATTAACAGCATGTTTATAACTTCGTCTTGCCATGGTAACAACATATATATTTTTCTGGGCTGATTCTAACACTTCACCATGAGTAATATCCATGTAATTCTTTTAAAATTACCAGTTATTCTTTCAGCTATCATCATCTTGCCAATAGAGAGACCAGCAGCATATTGAATTTCAAAGTGGAAATGCAGACTGCATTTCTATATCAGTATCTTCCAGGAAAAGAAGATGTCCAGAAACTGTATTTTTTATATCAGTTGGTGGATAATTTCACCACTGCATTTGTTCTCTTTATAGTGGTTAGAGTGAAGTATGGAAATGCAGATGGTGAATACTGCAAATTTCCCTTCTGGTTCAATGGCAAGGAATACAACAGCTGCACAGATGCAGGGCGCAGCGATGGATTCCTCTGGTGTTCCACAACCAAAGACTTTGATACAGATGGAAAATACGGCTTTTGTCCACATGAGTGTAAGTAGATCAATGTGTTTACTGGTTTTTTTTCTGGTAGACTGTTTCCTTCTCATTTGCCCATCCACTTCTCGTTGTACTTTTCCCAGTTCCTTTCTGGCAGATTTAGATTTACTGCTCCTTGTTATCTCTGTCTAAGCAGACAAAACTCACTAAACTCTTCCCTGGTGTAGAAGAGTTTGTAACTGATGAAGGCCCAGGCCAAAGTCTTTCTCTAAACACACAAACATATTGAATGTGTGCCTGAAGCAATGCCAGGCCCACACACACATCAAAGACGCCCCAGGTTGAGTTTTACAACCAAGGAAAGACACCACCTTTTAGAGTAAGGATAGGGCCAAATTTGGACATGGAGCACACTAAATGACAGAAATGTCTCCCTAAATTGCAGGCCATTCCACAAGCAATTCAAATTGCATCTCCTGCAAGAGCAGTAGCTGACAAAAATGAGCCCTTAAGGATGAAGTACATCAAATCAAACCTCTGTGGTTTTGCGTATAAATTTTACCAACTGGTGACCCAGGATTTATAGGAGCCCTTGTAGTGCAACATGACACTATTATTGTCACCTTTAAAGGACCTCATACTGCTTTTCAAAATAAAAATTATTGAATTTCAAGCTAATATCTATGTTTGTACAAATTTCTTTATCTGTTGGTACATTTCAAATTGCCAGCTGGGAGAGTACTCACATTTTTAGAATTTAGAATTTTATTTTTAATGTAGGTCTTAGGACTCTCACTCATGAAGTAGGGCCAACAGCCCACTTTAGATATAGGAGTGAACCTCTTCAGAAATCATAACACCATATCAGTGTCTGTACAAAACTGTTAGAGTGCTTAGGAAAGCTATGAATGTACTTAATTTTTAACTTTTTGGAATGTGAACAGAATCCTCTGTTTAACAAGCAAATGATTTCATATTTGGAAACATTCATTTACAGATTGGACAAAGTGTATAATGCCTTCATAAACTTTTTAAAATTATATACGAGATAATTATCCTTATCTTTCAAATGAAATTATGACAAAACGTTTCCTGTTAAACAACAAGAACACATATTTGTGTGCTTGAAAATCTTGATGAGTCTTTACATCTCGAGGATATAACATATCAGACAATTTATTAGTATGAGTGTTAATTTCATCTCCTGTACATCACACAGCAGGAAACCTTTAGAGAAGCAATTAAGTATAATTGGCTGTAGCCTACTGAAATAATTTATCAGCAGTGAGAAGAGTAGAGAAGGTAGGGCTCTTTTAGCCACTTGTTCCTGGCACATTTATTAACAGACATTCCCAGTACTGCAGTTCCCCACATTCATTTATTTCCCCTTGTACATAACCAGCTGCTGTTAGCTTTGGGCAGCAGGGAGGGTTTCATCTCTCACAACTTTACATATCAACCAATGGATCCACAGGGCCATTAAAACTCCTGCCTACCACTGCTGGGTCATAACAAATAGTAAGAGATTTATGAAAGAGAATAAAACAGAAAGCAATAGTGCTTTTTTTGTTCTAATCCTCCTTGAAACGACAGTACTAAACTTACAATATTAGGGCTACATGCAGTCAGTACAAGGAAAGAAAAGGCAGATCCTTGAAAGGATATTAGTGATGCTTAAGATGCAAAGCTAACAAAACATGTTCAGGGGTTTGCCAGCACAAGTACAGTCCAACATCTCAGCAAACTTCACAAGTCCTGTAACACATGTATGTGCACTAATGTTTATGTTTATGTGTCAAAGAACATTTGAAAGTTTGAGGTATGTGTATGTAGAAAATGTTAGGTGCCCTGTCTCCAAAACTTCTCTGGTATCCTACTGCAGCCAAACATTGAATGGACTCCTGTTTGACAGATTTTGGGGCTTTCTCAAGCTCATTTGCAAGACTTTACAGTTTCCAATATAAGATTACAGATTTTCTACATTAGGATGCTAGTGGTTTCCAAAGATAATCTGTTGTAGAACATGCCAGTTTTCTAGCCCTAATGTAGTAAAAAATTATTCTTTCACTTTCAAACCCCTAATTGCCTGTTATAGATCACATCTAGAGCTGGGATCTATCATGGTGACAGCTACTACAACTATAGAGGATGAACAAGCAGGATTATGAACTTTTAATAGACTTCAGTTAATTAAAAAAAAAAAGAGTTATCATTTAGTTGCATGACTTTCAGAAGTAGGTTCTTTAGCCTAACATTTACTTCAGCAGACTATATGTATGCACATGCACATGCCTGCACAATCATTTTTCCGTGAAACTTTGGTATATCCTTCATTTCCCACTTTCCCCAAATCTTATCTCTCTCAGGTTAATCCTTTCAGCTGGAAAAGAGAAAAAAATTGGCTTATTTCTTTAAAATACTCCAAATACTCAGTTACAGCCAGAAGGAAGCCCAGATTCTAGGTAGCTGGACAAACAGAGATCCATGTACTCTGACTGACACCTTTGTAAAACCCTAAAGTCATACAAGGCTGAAAATGTAAGCAGTGAAGTACTGTCAGGGAGAGTTGGTTCTGAAAGTGAAGTTCCTGGAAATGCCTGTGTCAAGGTTTCTGAAGCGGAACAGAAGGGTTTTAGCCTTTTGTTTCTGATGTAATTGTTTTGCAAGATCCATGAACAGTTATTCACAGATGGTTCCTATTAAATCCAGAGTGGCATTGTTTGCTCATTATTCCAAGTTACCATTTGTTAAACCCCAACTAATAAATTCATAGAGGAGGATTTACATCAGAGGATCTGTGTCAGGGGCAACATTCCTAGTTATTGTATTTTATTTCTCTCATTTTTAACTCACTGAAGTTAGTTTCAATTCTTCTTGTTCTAGAGCCACAGTGCATATATGGAAACATTTTTAAAGCCATGGTACTGCACCAGGCTTTTCTAAAGTTAATCCCAGACCTGTGCCCTAACTTTGTAAACTCATTCAACTGTCATTTGTCAAAGCAGAAGAAAGTAAAGCAGAAAGTTATCTATCTACTACACAATTCTTACACGGTGTGCTGAACCTCTCCTTTGCCATATGGAATCTGGGGATCTTGAATCTCTCTCTACCAAACTCCACTGACACTAAAGGCAGTTTAGGCTCCTAACTTTGGTTTTCCAAATATATAACGTTGCTGAGATCAGTTCTCTGCCTGTATCTCCCTCAAATGGATCACAGCTCTTGTAGGCTGCTGCTGCCTGACTGCCCTCCCAGGCACAAACCTCGTGAAGCTGCAGTTACCTCCACCTTGGATCTGTGCCACAGGTTTTAGCAGCCTTCCAGCCTGAGGTTTCCTGACATCACAACTCGTTGATTTTTCTAGGAAGAGCTAACAATGAAGCTCACAGCTTAGTAATGTCCAGTCTGAATCTGCTCTCACATCAATGTATTTTCACCAATTTTTAAATTTCTAAGCTTACCATGAGGCAGAGCAAGAGTCAGGCCCTTTAAGGTCCCCTTACAAGTAAATAAGGCTTTTGTTTTGGGGAAACTAACCCAGTCTTTAACTTTCATTTATATTATAGCACTTTTATAGTTAAGGCAGGAGGGCAGGGGGATTGAAAACTTAATAAACCATTGTCGTTAATGTCACATGATGTTGCCTCAAACAAAATGAAAAACTGTATTTTCACTGTGACTCAGAAAGCCTGCATGCAAAGCAGTAAGAGACTGAATTTCCATATGGTTTTTGCAACTTAGCCACATGTAAACCAACAAAAAAAAGGCTATTAAAATGCAGACTTTGCCAGACCTAGAGCTGGAAGCAGCTCATGTGGTAAATGAGTCATCTAAACAACTCAGTTTAATTTTGCCCTCCAATTCTATCATTTCTTTATTACAAAAATAAAGTCCTTCTCCAATCACAATAACCACAGTCCTAGTTAATGAACCTTGCCTAACTTAGTACAGCATCTGAGACAAAAACAAACATTTGCAGCTTGATCTTTTGGGGAGGCACAGTGTGTGTTGCAGCTCCCTCTTGCCTAGAGACAGGATTTCTTTATGGCTGCTTCCATGTCCAGGATGGAGAAGGATAGCCCCACTCTCTCAGGCAGATCAGAAGTTCAGTGAACTCATATGTTTGAGCCAGGCCTGCAAAGCTCCAAGTCCTCTCAGTGGGGCTGGAACTTACTTCTGTGACTTACTGGTTCATGTCCTTGATGCTGTGGCAAATTACTGGTTTCAGTGGAAAAGACAAAATGAACCATCTGTGCCACAATACCCCATTTGTTAGAACCCTTCCCAGTCACCCTTAAGGCACAAAAGGCCTGGGGGGTTTATTTACTGCTACTCTAAGAAATGAAGCACACCCATAAACAATTACATTTCCCACTGATACATCTGACTAAGCAAAGGCAAACCCCTCAAATCCTACACAAAGACACTGAGGCTGTAATGGCTGTTTAGTCATCAGAAATGACAACAGCAGAGTTAGAACTAACCTGCCAAGCCTTCCCACATATTTAGATGTAGCTTTAAATTGGGTGAAGGAGAGGGAGAACGGTGCCCTTGGGCACCTTAAAAAAGGCAAAATCATGCATGCTTTGCACTGTCAAACAGATGTGTCATTCTGTGGTGCTGTTCTTGAATCTCAAGGGGAGACCCAGAGCAGTTTGTTGCCTCCAGTTTCCTCTCACAAGCACATGGTCCTCACTGTCCTGCCATCGAGGATTCCCACGGGCAGAGCAGCCAAGAGAAGACACAGGCAGATTCACAAGATGTCAGATGCTCCAAGCCACCTGCATTTTCACGGAATTCAATCTGGACATACATTATTTAAATATCAGCATGTGGGATCATATCTGTCTTCCTCTAGATAGTCCCGAAAGTTTACTAAAATCCTAAAGCAGATCACAGAACCCTTGAATCAGTTTAATCTGTACCCTTTCATCCACAAGAGAAATTTCTGGTTCTCAGGCTTGAGCCAGAGGCCTTATTTGTGCATATGGACAGACAATAAACAATCCCTACAAGACCAATACACAACCTTCAGGAACATTGACCAAGCAAAGCAGGAGAAGCCTCCAGTGTTCAGCTTGGTTGGAGCAGTCTCTTGCTTATCTATTGAGTGCCTGAGCCCAACTGCAGGGATTCTCAGAAATGAGAAGCAAACCTAGAGGAACAGCCTACAGGTTATTTGTTCTCCAGCATTTCAGAGAAACTCTGTCCAAAGTTTACCATTCTAGTTAACATCTTCGACGCAAGGTAAATGAATCAGCAGAGGACTAAGGAACATGAGTGACTTTTTCAGAATCCTCTTTCTAAATGTTGTTTTAAGAAGGGGTATCAATTTTGTGTTACAAGGCAGGTTATAAAGGATATACACAGAACCACATTCAAACAGCTCAGTAGAATTTTCTTCATTCCCAGTTCACTTATAAAGATCAATCAGTCATTCCTTTCTATACACTTGTGAGACTGACCTGTCTTGCCAAAGCATTTCATTGGTGTAAAACAGAGGTTCAAAGGTGAACTGCACCAAGCACTATGGCTGCATACTCTCTGTCCAGACTTTCGCCCATTACTGTTGGCACACTGTGATTCCTTGTTGATATTGAGCTTTGTGTATTGGCATTTTCCTCTCTCAGGACATTTTTCTTTCTCCCTACAGCACTTTTTACAATGGGTGGCAATGGTGATGGGCAGCCGTGCAAATTTCCCTTCAAATTTCAAGGCCAATCCTATGACCAGTGTACAACAGAAGGCAGGACAGATGGATACCGATGGTGTGGAACCACTGAAGACTACGACAGGGATAAGAAATACGGATTCTGTCCAGAGACTGGTACGAGGAATGTTGCTTGCATAACATAGTCTAATTTGTCACTGTTTTAAGTAACGAGTCTCCTTTTCCACACCTTCACCAGAGCACACAAAAGTTGACAGGTTAGACACAATTTTAACAGAGGTGGTCAAGGAAGTAACTGGAAGAGGAGCAATCTGTGTAAACACTGTGGTATGTCATAGCACATCAGGTTTATCAAGGATACACAAATGTCATTTAACCTTATGACTACGTGGCTACCACTGCAGGGTAATTACAAGCAGATTACAATTTGTTAATGGCCCTGGAAGAAAATTCTCATGTGATAGAAGAAAGCATGAATAATATTTTGGCTTAATACTTAACATTTACACTTGAAAAAAAGAAATCTTGTTTAGTATGTTAAGCTTGTGTTAATAGATCTTTTCAGCAATTCAAAAGAAGTAAGTGAAACGGTTTAGCCACAAAAATAGATTTCAGCTTTCTTCACAATTTTTTGTACTTTTTGAGTTTTACTACATAAAGGAAGAAAAATTAATTTATAGCCTTGTACAGCTTGGGAGATTTTCAATTTTAGGATACAGACTAGGGCCATAAGCATTGAGTTTTTGGGGGTCTTTTGAAAATGGCCTAACCTTTTCCAATAGAGATTTGAAGCAGTGGTATTTGGCTTCCTGATACTTTTCACAACCAGGTGTAGCCCTTCACTTTTATTTTACAGGTGTTTAAAAAGATAACAAAAGAAAGGACCAAATTCATTATAAGTTGCAACACAGCAAGGAAGAGAAAAATCTACAGGACTGTTCAAGAGCAAAAAAAACCAATATATCTGGAGTCAGTGTATTCAAAGTCCTAGGTAGCACACTGTCAATGGAACTTAGTTTAAGCTTTTTTTTTTTCAAGTGTAAAAGGCTATGGCTTGAGGTAGCTGTGATTTTTTTTCAATTTATGGCTTATTAATAAATAATAATGAATGAGAAATAAATCATTCATGGCAAATAAATACTAATAAATAATTAGGGCCACAACCAGCTTTGTCTCTGTATTTCTCTCACAAACCTTCTCAGAAGATAGACCATAATTTGAAAGGAACTGTAATTGCCAGGCAGTGGTGTAAATGAATTTAAATGAGTTTGGTACTCTTTTCATATAAACTGTCACTGTGTTTTCCTGTCATTTTCCACAGCCATGTCAACAGTTGGTGGAAATTCAGAGGGAGCTCCTTGTGTATTCCCCTTCATCTTCCTTGGGAACAAATACGAGTCGTGCACGAGCGCAGGGCGCAGTGACGGGAAGCTGTGGTGTGCATCCACCAGCAGCTACGACGACGATCGCAAGTGGGGCTTTTGTCCAGATCAAGGTAATGCAGTTTGTCAGAGCAGTGCCACAGTAACTGAGCAGTGACCACACTGATGGCATCACATCTTCTCCCCAGCCCCAAATCCCAGCAAAATCCCTATATTTAAAAGGGAGACTATAGCTAAAGAGTCAGTCCCAGAGCTCATCTGCCTGAGATGTTCATATTTTCTAGTTATAATGATGAAGTACCTTCCCAAAAGATAAAAATATTAAATAAATAAATAAATTGATGTCCTTCTCCCCACCAGTTTTCCTTACAAGGCTAAAAGCCAGAAATACTACAGTATTTCACTAGTATACAATAATTATACACCGATATTGGTCAAAAAAGGAACAAATGCTAAACATAAAAAAATAATATATTTGTGATGGATATTGCCAAGGATGAAAAACATGTTTAAAAAGTGAGTAAGACAGTATAAAGTTTATATGGTAAATATTGGTATTTCAAATTATTTTAGTTAATATTTGTCCTTATTTGTAACATGGGCAAAATTAAATCTAGCAAAAGGCTTTTTACATATTTACAAATAAATGCTAGATTTGGGTTTTTCTTTTAGGAAGAAAAACCTGCCAAATTTCAGAGACTGGGCACAGTTGATGAAACATCATCCTATTATAAAAGGCTATTTTTAACCTAACAATACTTGGTACACTAGTACCGATTCAGACTCTGTTCCCAGAGACACAGATTTTCAAACATGTTTATCACTCATAAGCCACTTCATGGTGAAAAGAAAGATTTCAGATCTAGACTGTAAGTTTCATTCTTCGGTGCTTAAAAAAGTTGTTTGATGATATTTGCTACACTTCGAGTTTTTTACAGAATTATTAAGACACAGATCAGAGTCACTTGAGACAGTCTCACAGAGACAGCAACAAACATTACCTACAAAAGAGGTTTTAGAACCTCTCCAGTGAAATGCCATTACTGGCAATATGTGTGGCATTCACCATTGGAGCTATAAATACTAATTATTATATTTACTATTGGGAGATTTTTTGATGGGCAGCAAGGAAAATAAAATTGTAAGACTGTGAATAACCTGCATGGTACAACTCTATTTAGATGCAAGCAGCTAATATTACTTACTGTGTTTTTCAGGGTACAGTCTCTTCTTGGTTGCTGCCCATGAATTTGGCCATGCCATGGGATTAGAGCACTCTGAGGATCCAGGAGCTCTTATGGCCCCTATCTACACCTACACCAAGAACTTTCGACTTTCTCAGGATGACATTAAAGGGATACAGGAGCTATATGGTAAAGTCCTCCCTCATCAGCAGAACTCATCAGAAAAGCATGTAGCACAGGTTGAAATCTGGGACTCGGATCCTCTGTTCCTTTCTCCCTGTTTTTTTCATGTTAATACCAGGACTCCTACTTCAATCAAATACCACAATTTAAGGATAAGGGCTCACTAAATTTACTGAATGAAAAGGAGTTCAAAAACTCCCCATAACCAAACATTTAGATGAAAATTTTTAGTGCCTTTACTGGGTCAATGAAATGCTGTTTGTCTGTAGCTTGAAATACCTAATGTGAGTGGGTTGTGGTGTTACTTTCTACTCTGAGCTTCCCAGATTTCAATTCCCTGTAAGAGGGGAAAAACACTGTTTCCTGTGTCCCAGCTTGGAAAGAGTTCACATTGCCTTCCCACAGCAATTCAAGCTGTACCATCACAATAGCACGTGCAGAAAGTGTGTTGGAGCTGAAACTTCAATTTAAATGTATTTGGCAAGCTCCTGGAGAAAAAGTGGATTTAAGTATTTTTATGTTGCTACATCTTTAAAATGTGTTATTTTCTCCGTAGATAGTGTTAGTAAAATGCATAAGTAATATTATGCCTAAAATTCCCTGCATGTATATATATTTTGTCCGTTGCAGAGGTACAAGTATGCTCCAGTCAATTAAGCAGTCATTTCTCTATAACATTTCTCTTTCTGTGCTTCTCACTTTTCTACTGAGAGAGCTTCCTAACTGTGACTATATTCTACAGTATTCAACACCTTGGAAATTTTAATGAGTATGCCAAAATGGTTATCATATGAGACAAAAATCTAATTTGAATCTTCATTTTTCCTTGTTCTTAGCTGCTTTAATTAGGAATGGGAATTGAGACATAGGCAAGGTTAAGCAAGTTTTCTAAGCTCACACTGAGTATCTTTGATAAGAGTTCAGAACTTAACCCAGTTGTCTCAAGGCACAATCAAGAACCAAGACAAAACTATCTTTCTTTCCTCTTTAAAACTGATATAACCCTTTACAAACTGCCTTCTATAGAAAACAAGTATTTTAAAAAACCCTTTGTTTTCTCCCATTATTATTAGAATCACAAATCAGCTACACTCCATTTTTTTTCATACAGTAAATCAACTAAATGTCTAAGAAAAAAGGCAAATGCCTCATGGCAATACAGCAGTAGCCAAATAATAAAACAAAATAAAATAAACCAGCCAGCAAAGTACATGTTCTGAAGAGGACATTTTGATTCTTAGTGAAGACAAAGGTCATGCAAATGGATTAAAATGCATCTTTGTAACTTGCAAAATATTGGTACTTCTTTAAAGAAGAGAAATCCACTTTGATGACTCTCTCAACAGAGTTGTGCATAATTCTGAGTAGAAGGGACTTGGAAATGCATTTCTTTTCTTTTAAGGAGACAGCAAAATAAAAATTGCAATGTTAACTTCTGAGCCCAGTATAGTCACTTCTGAATCTCTCTCAGGTTAAACAGGCAGCTCAGCACAGATAGACACTCACACAGGCACAGTGTCTCACACGAGGCCAGGCAGCAGATGAAGGCAGGACTGCAAGCCAAGGCTCCCTCAGCTGTGCTCAACCACCCGAAAAGATTGGATTGTTTTTCCTCCTTTAGGCACTGCCTCCAAATCGTTCCCCTTCATGGGGAAATCACAGTAGCTCATGTTCTTGATGTAAGCTATGCAGCACTATTTCAGTGTAACAGGATACTTCTCTTCACCACCACAGAAGTGTCACCTGACGTGGAACCCGGCCCAGGGCCAGGGCCAGGCCCACGTCCAACCCTCGGACCGGTCACTCCAGAGCTCTGCAAGCACGACATTGTATTTGATGGAGTCGCACAAATTAGAGGAGAAATATTTTTCTTCAAAGACAGGTAAGTGAGATAAATTGCTTACCAATGGCACCTCAGGTGAAGGAATCTGTGAGACCTATTCCTCACAATCTAGAAATTTATTATCAGGTACAATATCCACCCTTTGTTTTGTGTGTTCAGAGGTGGCACAGTGTCCTAATCAACTCCTAAGGAAAGAGATGACAAAATCTGGATTTATGGTTAAATTATATCACTTTCTTTGCCACAAGGGTACACTGCTGGACATCTATGAGCAAAGTCTCGTTCCTGACTGGTTTAATTCAGGTTGAGTCCAAAATCATTTAAATAACAATGTTATGTAACTCATGGCTGCTGTAATAACACATCAAGGACACTGGTGATTGGGAGAGGCTCCATGGGTGCAAAGCCCCCAAGAAGACACCGAAGACATTTTTGATGCAAAAGCAGAGACATTCCTGGTAAAATGAGGTGGCTGCACAGCTGCAGCTCCCACTGCCTTTGCCAGGGCTTGCATTACCCAGCTGCTCAGCAATGAAGAGCATCTCCTAAGGAGTATGGGACTTGGCAGCACCATTGTGAGACACTAAACCTCCTTTTTCCCTGCCATAAATCAATGCCCAATTTGAAATCATTTATCCTCAGTTACCCTGAACATTCTCCCAACACCACTGAAGATCTGTGCCCACACATTCACTAAGCTTGCCTAAATCAAACACTGTCTCCTATCACATAAAAATATATAGAGCACCAGAAGCTGAGAGAATTATTGCAACTCACCTGTTCATTGCACCTTGACAGATGTCAGTTGAATTTAAAAGGAAGCAGGAACAAACAAACAAGTTCCCCTCACAAAACTGCAATTAAATACTTATTTATATCTCCTTATGATATACCTGAGTCCACTAATTCTTTCAGTGTATTTCCTTCTAGACCTTCTATGTGCTTTGGGTTTGAAGTTTGACTTAATCTTTTTCACAGGCTTTGTGGTTTAGCAATGCAGAAATGGGATTTAAAGCTTTCTGACAAAGAACATAATATTCCCCATTTGTACTACAGCAGCTCAGGGCAAAAAGGGTTCATTCAATCTGGCTGTGGGGACAACTCATACCTTTCAAACTCTTTCTCTTGGCCCTGTCAGCAGCAGGCTAAGATTGCAACGATCCCTATTAGCAAGGAACAGTCCTTTCTTGGTCAGGAAATGTCCCCACAGTACCAACAGCTCAGCCCCACAAAAAGCCATACCGAGCCTTTCCACCAACAGCCCCATGACCCTGCACCAACAAGTTTGTCAAAACTGGTGCCCACTTTTGCTGACATGGTCATCCAAGAGCATCACAGTATTCACCCCAGCTCAGTGCCCTCAAAAGGAAAAACATATTCTCACAGCAGAAAAATCCCTCTCAAGTTCCACAGTATTCCCAGCAAACTGCTCCTCTTCTGCTCACTCATGGTTTTCAGCCAGACCTCCACCTTGCTTCTGCTTTTGTAAACTGGTAGCCAGGCAAAGGAACAATGTAAAACCTATGCCTAAATGGGTAAAGAGATCCAGTATTCTAAATAATCTCAACAAAATAGAAGTATTTTGCATTTAGATACAGTTGGTTTAAGAACTATGCAAATACCAAAACAATCTGTTCAAACTGGCTCAGGCTTTATCTAACAGGCAGCAAAAACAGACAATCATTGAATTGTTTTGCTCTGGAATGGCTTTGCCTGTCAGTCTTGCAGCTTTCCAAGTATCAGGCAAACAGCATTATGACTCACTCTTGGAATTCAAGAAACAAATGTCTATCATATGTCGCGTGACTTTTATGATTCATGAAAATGACCATAGAATCCAACTGTCACATGGCACAGGCTTAGAGAGCAAATTGAAAAAAGGAGGTCAGATATGATTAATTCTTTCAAAAATAGTATTTCCTCTCCCTCCTCAAATGAAGGAAATAAAAGGGAATTACTGAAGGTGCTGTTGGCAATAGAGAACAGTTTTCTACCGGGCATAGAATTCTTGAGAACAGCATTTATATAGTTTTGTTCTGAGGGTAAACAAAAATTCAAACTTATGAAGTTTACCCAGACATTAAAAAAGACTCACAGATTTGGGCCCTTTAGATAACTGAGTGTAATAATAGTAATAATGGCACATGCTGATTATGTAAAAATATGATGTAAAATATTTACTGTAACAGAATTATTAAATCGGTCTAAAAATGTAATATTAAAATTTAATATAGAAGAGTTAAAACATTTTATCATGTTCAAAGTGAAATGAGAAAGCCAAAGAATCCATTTCACCATTTCCTCAATAAGATGAGTAGAAATGAAAATATCTCCTACCCAATGCAAAAACAAAATAAAATTCAGCTCTGACAAAGTTTCCCTTCCCACAAGAAAACCTCACTATTTTAACAAGTCTCTTGAAATGTGTGGTTTATTAAAAACCTGGTGTTCAAGTCTCCATTGGCTCTGGAAAGTTTGGAATTCAAGCAATAGCAATTATTAGAGCTGAGTCAGCCATAAATCAGGTCCAAATTTGACTGAGAATTCTGCAACTTGGATTTTCAAAGGAGCTACTTTTATGAATACAAAGTTAGAAAGATTTTCTATATTAATTTCCATTCCATATCATATTGGATCTGCTTTTCTGTCTAAATAGAGATGCATAACACAAACGGTATTACCTTTTACAGCATGTCATGTGTGTTTAACCACTGTCAAGAGAAAGACTAATTAGCCAAATGCCTTATTTTTTGCCTTGTTTTTGTAAGTGAAAATGAGTCATGCTCAGGGATATTTTTGTACATGTTAAAAATACAACTATGTATGCAAAATGAGAGTACATTAACATATTATTATCTTAATTGTTAGTACAATAAATCAGTTTAAATTAATAAATATTTTTAATTAGGGAAAAAAAATGCCTTTGCCAGTTGTACTCTTCTTCACAGCAAACCCTATAGATTACTATAATGCAGTATGCAGTAGCAACTAATCACACTTGGAACCACATTTCAAAATGTTTTATTTGTCCTAGCTAGCTCTGTTTGCAATCAAACTTCTATTGATAAAAATACAGCAATTTATTAAATCAATTTAGGACTATTCCTCCAAGTCTTAGGCAAAACTAAAATCCAGTTTCAGATACTGGTTTTCTCAAAGGTATAATTATTCTAGGCAGGAATGGGTAACGACGATTTATACTGTGCAAAATATAAGATACCAGTAGCACCTTGAGCTTCAGAAACAGATTGCTGGTAAAACTGTTTGACCTCAGAATTTAACAGCTATAGCTTGGTGCAAGAGTCCAGCCTGCTGATTTTTCTTTTTATGACCATGTCAAAACTTTTGTTCTGTGGGGAAAAATTTGTTCGCTCTATGGAGAAAGAAATAACAGTGCCATTTTTAATATCAAAAGCCCTCAGCACAAAGCTCTGCCATTTAGAGATAATTAGAGCTTTTTAAAGCTTAAATCAAATTATGATCCTTCTTATACATAAAATAGCCAATAAATTACCCTTTGCATTTCTCTAATGAACATTTTTAGTGCCAGCAGTTTCTTTTACAGCCAAACTCACTTCCCAGCAGTATGATATACTGCTATTAAATTTGAACTTTTAGTCTCTACAATAGTAATTGCAAGAGCAATTCATGGAACACAAAACTCTGCTTTTGTCAAACATTCATCCATCTGCCCCAAACACAGCAGCAGAAGAGCTCCAACAGTTTAAATGCCCTGTAAATTAGTTTATTTGTATACTCAAAGCACAGGATGAATTTTGCCCTGATGCAAAAACAGGAAGCCCAAAGCAATCAGTGCAATCAGTGCAGCAATTTCCCCTGCAGTCCAGCATGCAGCTTATGGTGCAGCTCTTCAAGCAACATGTTTCTAAACAAATGCCTTGGATTTTCAGTGCAGGAAAAGTTGTAAGTGTGTGCTGCTGCTTTCAACGTGTGTGTGTATGTGTGTCTATGCAGGATTATGTGGCCTTTGCCAGAAGAGATGAGAAACAGATGTGCTGGTGAATTAGTTCATTGTAAATCTCATACAATTTTCTGTTCTGCTCAGATTCATGTGGAGGACTGTAAACCCCCGAGGAAAACCCACAGGACCTCTTCTTGTTGCTACATTCTGGCCTGATTTGCCAGAGAAAATTGATGCTGTCTATGAGGCCCCTCAGGATGAGAAGTCTGTATTTTTTTCAGGTATTGGTTTAAAGTTTCAAAATGTAAGTAGCCGTTTGCACAAAGTTGCATTCGAGCTCAGTTTGTAACTGGACCAAGGAACAGCCTGTTTAAGAGCCAGAAAAGCCAACAGGTGTGGGGGACAGGTCTCCATATTCCCATGCTGAGGATTTAGGATGAAGGCTGGATCTGAAAGACTCTGAACAGCATTCAGCCTCCAGTACCACAAAAGGGGAGCTATAAGCACCTAGAAAGAGACATTCAACAACAGGCAAGACTAAACAGGAGTCATTATTTAAAATGAAAAGTAACAACAGTGGGAGCTCTGTTTCATCAGCCACTGCTCTGTTTTTTTTTGCTGTTTCCTTAAGCCTTTGTCTCTGCATGTGTTGCTTGAGAAGACTACGTTTTTTTAATCTCCTCATGCCTTTCCTTGTCTCCTCTTCTTTTCTCAAAGACTGACTTCCACTCTGGATTCCAAGCATCTTCCTCAGTGGCTCATCAGGCAGAGGATACAGGTGGCTGTGTGAGCTGCCTCCATGGGAGAGGAGGAGAACAGGAAGCTCTGCTGTGTGTCACACACATGGTTCAGCTGCACTGGTCAAACAAGCAGAGCTGGGAGCCTGTTTTCAACATGAAAAACTGAGCCAGCAAAAACTAGGCTCCAGTATCTACTAAAAACATGACTAAACATCTCCAGTCATGTAAAAACCATATGGCCAAAGCTGCTGTGCGTTTTCTGAACAGGAGGAAAAAAAGTAATGATAATCTATTCCACATGTCTCAGAGGCCATTTGCTTTAGTATACTTGGGGGGGGGAAGATTAGAAAAGTTTTATTTTAGGCAAGCCAAAACACTTTAAATTTTGCGTATACTATATGTAATCTTATTACATCTAAACATCTTCCTTTCTTTATAAGTTCCATGCAAACATAACTAAACTGCTTTTTAAAAACTAAATAAATAAGGACTATCAAGAAAGATTGGTTTGAAAATAATGCAACTATCTTAAAATATTTACTAGTAAGACCTACCCTTTACTCCTGAATACTGAAATAATTACTTCTGAGTATCTCAAATGCTAGTCTTTACATTTTTTTCATATTAATACTTTACTTACTTTATTTCCCCACTATTTATTTACTGCTTTCAGTGAATCCAGTGAGGGTATTTACTAAGCAAATTGTAATTCCATGTAAAGAACATAGAACACAACTACATCTTCCACTAGTACATATTTGGAGAGACATTAGAAAATGTTGTATGACAAAGGACAACAGGAACTCTGAGCAAAAACTTCCTGCTAACCACTCAATCGAATTGCTCAACAAAAAATAGAGGGTGAACGTAAGATGCTCCATTTGAAATTCAGGTTACCCTGCCTGGTTTTAGATCATCCTCATCATACAAAAAATTACCAATATAAACTATATGTTTTAGCATAATCCTAATGTACCAAGACAGTGTCTGCCTCAAAGATGAGTCAGCTAAGAAGGGAGGAAGCAAGAGCCTGCTGAGGTGATGTCTTTTCCCGAGAGGCAACACTTCAGTAGCAAAAGCAGTTGTAATCACAGCACACCTGCATTGTAATCTAGTGCTTCACAGATGGTAAAATACTAGAATGACTAGTAGTACAGCTAGTGCAATAAAAGGTCACCTAGCAAATTCAAAAAGAAAAAATACAATTCTGTTAGTGATTAATAAACAGTGTTCATTAATTGCTTGCTTTGTTTTCTCCCTTAATTAGGAAACGAGTACTGGGTTTATTCAGCCAGCAACTTGGACAGGGGATATCCAAAGAAACTCACCAGCCTGGGACTGCCCCCTGATGTGCAACGTGTTGACGCAGCTTTTAACTGGGGCCGAAACAAGAGGACATACATTTTTGCTGGAGACAGATACTGGAAGTAAGATGCATTGAGTGGTGGTGAGATGCTGTTGACAGTTGTGTCTCTAGGGCTACATGCACACTGAGGGTCAGGAGGCAGGGACCAAACATCCTCTGATGAGGGGGTTCATCCTCTGAGAATACAAAATGGACAGTGCTGACAGCAGGAAAGCATTTCAGCACAACAGCAGGAAACTAGAACGTATTTGACAAAACAGCTTGCAATGGAAAAGGTGTCTGGGAATGTCTGTCAGGCTGCTCACCACTAACAACCCATCCCTCTGCCCCACACCCCAGCAACTGCCCCATGTTGGTCTCAGGCTCTTCAAAGGGTAAATCCTTACTATCAGCTCACAAATACTGGGAACAAACTCTGCAAGGAATTCCTCAAGAATGCACTGATCTCCAATCCAAAGGCTGACCAGATTGCCTTTGAAATTCTTTCACTAAGCCATCAGGTTTGGAGGCGCTGGATTTAAATGAAACAGCAGTGTGACTAGCAAAGAATGCTGGGGATGACTGCCAATCCTTTCAGCAGCCCATCTATCAATCATTACACCCTTGCTCTACTAATATACTTGGCACTGAGGGAATCTAACAAACCACAAGTGTATCTGTTAGTACTTTGAGAAAAATCTTAGCCTCAATTCTTCTTGACAGTCTCGCAATCCTTTCGTTGGAAACATGAAAACTCAGGTGACCTGTTACCCACGCTCTTATCTTCTTAGATTAAGAATGCCCTTAAAATGTCTCAAGGCTATTGTGGTAGAAATAAATATCCTACATTACACCTGAAGAGTCTACTAATTGTATAATTGTATTTAATAGAATCTCATTATTATAATTGGCAGGAAGATCTGGCACAAAATATCATCTTTAAAGCAGAGTCACTTTGTTGCTTTGAGGAACTTTGTGAGTTACCTGTGCCAATTATCAAAAGGCACGAGAACAAAACAGAGACACTAACCCTGTGGTCACCATCAGAGTGACTATTCCAGGAATAGGACTTCACTTCAGGAATGCAGACATTACACAACAGGCTGAAAGTGGACCCATTCATTAACTGACAATTTAGAGGAAAGTTAAACATCAGAAATAACCACCAGCAACCTAAAAGATTCTTCGAGCTATAAGGGTTCCTTCTGAGAGATGCTCTATATAAAACATCAAAGGAGGTATCAGTATAATTGAGTCCATTTTATGTGAACATTAATTTCATGTTATGATCAAATTGAATGATTGTCTTTGTTATATCCTAATGGCTGTGGATTCCTGTAAGTAAATAAAATACCCTTTCACAATTGCCATTTGATCATAACTTTAAGGACAGTAACCTTCTCCATTATCTAAAGGAAAAAAAACCTTAAAAGCTAAAGAATGTTATTCATTTTTTTGCGTCATATTGTAGAGACCATTTAAACATCTGCAAATAGTTCTAATGCAGACATTTGCAACACTATAGACTTCTACTAAAACCTATAGACTATGAGTTAGCAAAGCTGCTGGTCTCCTCTGTACCCACTATTGTTTTGATTAACTCTACTACAGGGCCTCCAAGTAATTCATCCCTCTAATCACAGACAGTATTTCTATTGAAGTACCTTATCAATTGCAGTCACTGCAGAATGCATAATTTATTGGTAAGGAATCAAAATAAGCTTAAGTGATCCCTATCTGTGTAAAGAAGAAAGCAAGCAGTTGACAAGTATTTCAGGAAAAAATGCATCATTGTTTAACAGACACTATAACCCTTAAGTATGTGGCTGTTACATTTTATACAAGAACTCTGTCACATGGAATCAAAATAGTTACATACCATAGTCCTTCCTGTGCCATTATCACACTCACTTTAAATGGATTTTTTGGAAGCCTTCTCTCTCCCTCATTCCAGCCACAAGCTATTTTAGTGTTATTATAGCAGGACTGTTAAGCATAGCAAAGTTTTGTGAGGGAGGGGAAGAGGAGCTGGCTCAGATTCCACAGCTGAAGTTTTAAAGCTACCCAGCAAGGTACTAGATCTTCATTAAACATCCAAGGAATAAAATAGTAAGGAATTTAAATTAATCATTTAAATCGATTTTGGCCATTTACTGCTCAGTTATACTGGTGTAACTTTGGATATAATCCAAATAGTTCCATACAGCAATGAGGGAAAGGTAATCTCAGACACTTACAGACATGAATAAATAGAATTCGAGAACATAAATGCTTCCCTCCCTCCAGTACTAGTCAAAGATGACCTTTCTGAAGTTCACTGCTCCTGTAGAGGTGTTGCTGGGGTGACCGAGGCACTGGAAACCTGGTTCAAACTATATCCCATGTCACTGCTCCTCAGGACAACTCCACTCCTAAGAACCAGAAGCACAGGGAAAACCAGGCAACAATCTTGTTCCTTCCTCCTTCACTGTCAAGAACCTTGCATCCCTGGGACATTTATTCCCTATATATGAAAAGGGAAATCCTGGTTTACTTGTTAAGGGGAGTGTAAAACTGGCTTTGCCCAAAGCTACCTTTGCGTTCTGCAGTGGGAAGGACCCAGAGTATGGGAAACAACTGATCATCTGCCCATGTGGATCCACTCCCACTGCAAATTACATCTGACTTCCATGGACTTAGGTGGATTTACAGCAGCTGAGGGGTCTTTTTTCTTTAAAGCATAGATTGCAAAAGCTGTTGCAGATTTGGGGGTGTGTGTCCCCCTCAAGAAGAGCATATACTTTTAACTTTGCACTTATCTACTGATCACCACTGTGAGAGAGACTGTGAAAATAACAGGGATTTTAATGGAATTTTAGGGAAAGTAATTAGTAACTTAATAGCAAACTATCAATGGCATGGACTACAAGCATATTTCAAATAAGATTTTAAAAACAGTCATTTTACGTAAAAATCTGCTATCTTTAGATGTTGACTGCTGTTTGAAAAAAGTTATCTTTCCTAGAATTATGTTTGGAATTTTCAAATTTCTGCAAAGAACTTTCCTTAGAAAGTGTATTTTCAATTCAGCAAAAATTGCATTTTCCAAGGAAAGATGTAAAATTTCACAAGGTTTTAAAGGAGTCAGAAATAATTATAATGAAATAGAAAGAATGTTACAATCTTAGTTATGATATTTGTTTGATTGTCTTATAGAGCCATATTTGCCAAGGTGTCCCTGAAAAATTATACTACATTTTAACATTAAACACAGATTTGTAATGTAGAGACATAATTTCCTTCAGGTACAATGAAGAAAAGAAGAAAATGGAGCTTGCCTCCCCGAAATTCATTGCTGACTCTTGGAATGGCGTTCCAGATAACCTCGATGCTGTCCTGGGTCTTAGTGACAGTGGTAAGATATAATTCTGATTAAAGTCACTAACGAGCTCTTATTTGTCTGCTGTGAAACCCACTGAAGGACTTAATTTCTTATGGCCAACGAGCAGAAGCCAAATTGAGGCACCCAATGCCTGATGCACAGGATGTCCTAACACCAGGAAGCACGGCCAAGCCAGTGCCTATGGCTTGGAAATCTCCCAGTTCCTTGAGAGCTCCACAGGTTCCTCAATACCAACACACAGTCACAGCACCATTTCAGCATCATCCTGCTCTAGCACAGCCAGAACTCAAGTATGTTAATCTGCTCGATCACAGGCACAAATGGGTTTTATTTTGTCATTTTTTTAACTTCCTATCAACTGCAGCTGTGAGCCTGGCCATGGTTTTAAGGGGCCTTATACTTTGCACAGATATACATAAATGAAAGCACTGCTGCTACCACATGAGTCTTGACTCAATTACATTTTCAACATTTATTTTGCCAGCAAACATTTCTTCCCAGAAAATTCTAGCTCACAAAACAGTAACCTGACTAAGACTCCATTTAACAAGACTTCTCTTATACGGGATGGGATTTTTAATGTAGATTTAAAATATATCTTTTTTAATCATACAAATACAACTACATAAAAAAATTTTGAGAAATAAGTCTTCCAGTTCATTAAGCTTCATGAAATCACACAGGCAAAAAAGGTTTGACAAAGAATTATGTACTCCCTAATCTGAGCATGTTTTTTATTTATCTTCACAGGATACACCTACTTTTTCAAAGATCAGTACTATCTACAAATGGAAGACAAAAGTTTGAAGATTGTTAAAATTGGCAAGATAAGTTCTGACTGGTTGGGTTGCTGAACCGTATGAGATATTAATAACCAAATATTTACTTTTTCGTTATATGCCTTATCTGTAATTAGAAATAGATCTGAATGCTAATTACTGGACCAGTCTGGTACTGGCACCAAAACATTAAGTACCAGTACTGTACACATCAGATAATTTAAGTTTGCCTCCTCAGTATACAAAAGATGTTTACGTATATATTCTGGTACAACTTTTCAGTTGTCATGCTAGTCATAGTAGTGCTAATAACAGAACAGCCATCGTTCTTTATTCCCTTGGTGCTTAAACAAAGCATTGAAACCTTTGGAGACTGGATCACACCCCTCTGTTACACACACACCAGGTAGGCTCAAATGAGATGTACCAGCAGTGCACTTTGATTTTTATTTTTTTTAAATACAACTCTGTTATAAATAGATGGTTTGTCTTGATGTTTTTCATCCTCCTTCGAGTTTGATCATTACTTCCATTTATTTACATAATAATACAGAAAGACTGTCAAAGGCACAGGTTGCCTCAGGATCTGCTTTGTGTTGATGCATGATGGAATCATGGCAAGAAACTGTGTTAAAGTATTGTTTTAAAGTACTTTTTATTTTAATACCTTAGTTAAATTTAGCAATTTGCTTCATGCACTTTGTTACTACTATATAACTTGTTTATATGGATGGAAACGACTCAGATTTTTGAAGACAATGTGTTATACATAAAAGTCAAGTATTATTAACTTGTCCTATTTTTCTGTTCTTCATAGTATCGGGGTTTTGTTCAATTAGGGTTTTTGCTTATGCATTGGGCAACAGAAAAATGTTCTTTTCACAATCTGATGGAATGTTTCTCATTAAAAAATAAACCAGAAAAGAATGTCCCACACATGAACTGCCAACAATACAAATAAAATCAAATTACACTGTCAACACCTTTCATGGCCAGGCTTCCTTGTATCATTTGAAATTAGAAATTCAGTAGCATGTTACAGTGAAACACCTGTCAAAGGAAAGAACATTACTCGGGTATAAAATTATATACTGGGTTTATTTAGAAGCCTAGGCTATTTTCTCTGTTAGTTCTAAGCTGCAACTGCAGCAATTTACATTAAAGACATGATATGGCCTCACATCTCTGTGAAGCTGCTGCCTTCTCTGAACACTTTACATGTCTATTTTTCACCCTCTTTCTCCTTATCAACAGGTTACCTCACCACAAGCCAGGCAGGCAGAGACAGCACAGACACAGTGGTGTATGTGTCCTAAAGGGATCTAAGCTTGAGAAACCAAGGTGTAAACCCTTCACCTGCCCCTGAGATCAGACACCATCTGGATCTTATCCAGCTTTGTGCACATGAAACACTTCCTGAGCCTTTATGTGCTACATCAAGCAAGTTGTCAACCCAGGTCTTTCTCAATGCATCTCTCACATTGAGTCCATTATCCACAGAACTGTCCAGTAACCAACTAATGCCCGAGCCAATGACCCATTGCTTTCTTCTCGTGTCCTCTACAGCTTCATGTTTACACTCAGTACTTTCCTGTTCTAAGCAGAGTTTTTTACTATGATATTCTGAAAAGACACTGCTTGTAAAGTGGCTGCATTTGCTAAATAGCCTTTCCATTGCACCCTATCCAGAAATAACTCCCTCTTTGGGAAGCTGTTAATTACTACAAACAGTCCTCACCTGGATGAACCAAGACTGGTTTTACTTATGCCAAAAGAAAAGATGATTTATCTCCTCCTCAGAAGCCTAATTCTCTTCAGAAATTATTAATCCCCTTCCCAACTAGGCCTGAATCAGAGCAAACAAAATAAGGTGCAAAACAAAGCAATTGCAAAATGTTAGTGTTGCAGTTTTTACAAACAGCTGGCACCTTTCTCAGGATTGCAGGATCTATTGAGACATTTCAGGGATGTATGGCCTGTCCTAACCATAAACATTCTCCTGCACTACTGTTGAAAATATTCTCTAGCTTTAATGACTGCCAGGTGTTCCTTTCGAGTGTGGCAATAATTTAACCTCTGTTTTAAGAATCCTCAATAACTGTCCCCTGATGATTTTTATGTTCTTGTGTCACTACTGCCTGAAAGTGCATGTTCTAGCATCTGCATTTAATATGGAAGGGTTTTGAAACATAGATATACTACAGGAAAGTTTGCAATGGGCCTTTCAGCTCTGAACTTGCTAAATCACATTTCTACTGATGGCTGAAATAGTTTCCTTTTCCTCTACAACTTACACATGTTTTGCAACATTGGCAGAACTACCATCTTACGTTCTGTAATAATAACACCATAATCCTACAAAACTCCACACATCTGGTGGGTTTAAGGAATTCTGCTCAGTTTCTCCTTTTGTTCTTGCTTACGTAAACCCATTCTCCAATGACTAAATCACTGGCAGAAAAACAGAAATAAACTTTCTATCCTTAAACTGATGCACTGCTTTGGGTTCAGTTTCTGACTGGCAACTTTAAGATTAACACAGGTCATTTGTAAACACATCTGTTTCTGTTCATCAGCTGTAACATTTGCCAGGTTATCAGCTATGTACGTCAGACAAGCTGGAGGAGTATACTGACCCTTCTCATTAACCTTTCACATCTGACCTGTGAAACACTAAGTCTCAAAATGTGTCCTGAAAAAGTCTTTGGATCTAATTCCACTTACTGATAGCCACTTTTAAAACCTCCCTCTCTTTCCTGTTTGTAATAAATTAACTATGAGATGGAAAGCCCGTGCCTGAGCAGCACTGCAGCTCTGCCTGTACCTGGCCACGTCCTGTGCCAATGTGCCCCACTGACTTGTTTCCCTGTTTACCTTTGGATCTGTCCCAACACTATGGACTTTTTTGACGATCCCTAGACTCTTGGCTAAACCAGATTACCCTCCCCAGCCCTCTCTTTTCACCTCTCTNTCCCAACACTATAGACTTTTTTGACCAGATTACCCTCTCCAGCCCTCTCTTTTCACCTCTCTTGGGCACTTTGAGACTGTGCCCTAGTCAGTGAGGTCACTGCCCTTGCCTTTCCTGCCCTCAACATGTCCCAGGACACTTTCAGAACTGAGGCAAAGTTTCTACCAACCTTCTTGACAGAGGAAGAAACAAAGGCCAAAAGCATAAGTATTTATCTCAAAGCCATAAAAAAACAAGCACAAAACTCTACCAAACCTTTGTCTAACTTGTTCTACTTCTAGAGTTTTATTCAATTGAAGTTAGGTTTACTTAGGACTTCTTGGTGTCAGGGTAGAGTTGCACACATGGTGCACAAGGGCTTGTTGCAACATGGAGACCTCAGACACTGTTACTCCTCAAGCTGAAAGAAATTTTCTACCAGTTATGAGCAGGATGGGCTGTAGGGCAGCTCCAGTCCAACAGATTAAAGGGCAGTGGTTTAGTAACCCCTCTGTCACAATAGATAAAAAGCAGCCAAGGCTGCAATGAAATGCCATAGCTTAAACACTTAACAGACAGCACAGCCTGAACTGTGAATCATGCTTAACAGTTTGTGTCTCACTAGTACTCTGTATTTCTTAAGAATACATTTTCTTCCTGCTACTCTGTCATGATTTTACAAAGCAGCAGTTACCCATAAATTTAAGCAATTGACTGTAACAGTGCTGTTCTTTAAATTAGGAGGAGGTAGGTCCTTTGGGCTCATTTTGGTCAAATTATTTCTATTTATGGACTCAGAAATGCATGTTTTTAGCAGCATAGTCTAGATGGATGAACATTCTTCTGCTTTTGGAAGAGCTGAAACCAGCAAATGAGCAGGCATTGGGCTCTGCAGGATCACTGCAAATGCAGAGATTTATATGTACAAAGGGAGACTGACTTGTTACAGACCAGTTATGTAAAACTCTCACAAGTATTAAGGTATTTCCAGGTTGGGGACTGTAGTAAGAACAAAAACATAAAACCAGAACAACCCCCCAAAACAACAACAAAACCAACAACTCTGAGGCTCTGTCAGAGAAACAGCACAGTCGGGCATAACTGAAGGCACCTTAAAATCTGCCAGCAAGGCTTCTGTACACCCAGCCTGTCAGAGGCACATGCTGTGACTTCAAATACATCTTCTTCTGGATTTTCCTTTTAACACAGAATCACATCATAGGATAAATTGTCCAGTTCTGTGATTTCCAATTGCACAGAAACATGGTTCCTTACACAACTAGCTAGGAAGCTGGGAATGGCTTCCCCCATCCCAACTGGAACAGCAATTGTTTACCTACAGAAAAAATGGGCTCAGATTTTCCAGGTATATGATATTCAGTGTGAACAAGACAACTCAACAACATTTATTCATTTTCATAACTTAAAGGTGGTTTTTAATATAATCTTCATTTAGTCTTTTCTTAATTGAGACAAATATTAAGAAATCCTGTTATTATCTCAGAACTGAATCTAATGGAGAAAGGTATGGCATGAACCATACTCTAGGAAGTAAGAGAATCTAAAAAAATCCACACTTTATTAGTAATAAACAATAAACCTGTGTGTCAAGCTACCAAAAGAAGTTAAAGGCATTTCATTTGTTTGTTCATTTGTTTTGGGGGTTTTATGTCTTCAGATCAAGATTCCCTGCCTTTCTGGAGAATATCCTTCATTAGACATGTTATTTCTGGTGTTATTTGCAAAAAAAAAGTCCTGGTCTAGACCAAGTAAGAAATGGATTAAATGAACCAATGGTCTCCTCTAGTCTTGAACTGCCTTATGCTAAGAAATGAATTTATATAATTTAAGAAGTATAATAATAGGGGGGCATTAATTATTTAGCAAATATATACCTGCATGTGTACATGCATATACACACAAAGAAATGGCTCATAGCTATATTACATATCTTATTTCATATGCGTTTAATACACAAGTTAGAATAGAACATATGGGTTTGAAGTGACCTACAGCAATCATCTAGTCCAGCTGTCTGAAAGCTAATTGACCTTAAGCTGCTTAGCACACCACACCAGTTTTTCCCTTCCCCATAAAATATGCCTGTCTGAGCAAAGGACAACACAGCCAGATAAAATTACAAGTATTCAGTCTACAAAGGTGTTCTTCCTCGGTAGCACTACTGGAGATAAGAGTCAAGAATTTCAAAATAATCAGTAGTTCATTTGTTTTATTGCTCAAACAATTTTTCCATAGCTGCAATAGCTGAATGAGAGGCCATTCAACAGGTCATAGCAGCTGCTGCCACCACTACCAGGCTGCTCAGCCTGACCAAGGCTGGGAGGGCTGTATCCACACTGCCTGCCCATACCATCACTGGACTGTTTTGTCACCTCGTTTTGCAAATCCCCAAACTCCTAATACACTTCTAAAGTTAGCATTTCCCTTGCTAACCCTGCTGCAGATGCTCTGCACAATGAGCTGGAGGGTGACAAAACAGAATCTGTTGAGCTTTCAGCTGTCTGTTGCTGCCCAGTGCTTTCCTCTGGGGCTTCTCAGAATAACTTGCTTTGCTGTTAAGAATTTGCTAGCATTGCCAAACTAAACTAAAAATGTAAGAGGATAATTGTTTTAATTTAGATTACCCTGGAGCTTGGCAGTCTGTCCCTGGAATTATTTGGAGGTGGTCTCTGCTTTCTAAAAGACAGGAATTCACAATATTAAGTTATATGTTATCCAAGTGGGCTCTTACCACTGTTTCAGTCTTGGACTGCTTCACAGCTTTACTCTGCCTTCTCTATGCCAAAAGGGCTGCAACTAGAAAGCAGCTTCACACTCTGCAGTTGGGTGCCAGGAAATGATGCAGATGATGCAGACCCAGCACCTTCATTGCACAAAGTTTCTAATCACCACTAGCCAAGGAATTAGGAAATTCAATGACACGTCTCCCATCCAGTGTCACATCATTCAGTTAATTAAGCCATGGAGACATTATTTCTTCTGTGGTTGCACTTATAATAAGCAATTCTGGCCAGGGCCTCTCCCCAGTGCTCCCTCTTTTCAACTCCCTTAATGTGACTTAGCAGAACTCCACCACAGCAGAGTTCACTGCCCCAGGACAGCAGCAGACCGGGGAATAAGGCAAACCAAGCAATGTACTGAGAAGCAAGTCTTACACGCAAAAGGAAGACAAGCTCTCTGCTTTCTCTCTGTGGTCAATGCACTAACTGTTGAATGCAGGCCTCTACGGAGAGAGAGCAATTTCTCACTAGTTGAAGACTTGGCAAGGCTCCTTAAACTCTTGCATTTTCATGCTTTTCTTTTCTATTAAGGAAATGTACTTTCCAAGGCCACTGACGATTCTATTGTTTAACAGCTCAAAAGTACAAAGTAGGAGGACCTACACTGAAAATCCTTTTTCTGTTGTTTCTCATGTTGCTAAAGGGACTTCGAAAGTCCTCATTTGTAGGACTTTGTGAATAATGCCTTTCATCCATTCTTACATAGAGATGCCTTCCTATGTAGCACTGCACAGTACTGGCTCAGTCCTCAATCTCTTGTCTTGTATCACTGGCTATGTGTGTACAGTCGTGGCTTGATTTTATGCTCAAGTAGGTAAATCTCAGTTCCTCCCCTTCCACACTGAATCTACAAACATCCTGAAGCTAAAAAGGAATAAGTATCCAAACTAAAAGGTTGGGCACCTGCCTAACAGATCTTCAGCTTTCGGGTTTTGCTTTGGCTTTTTATTCAGGCAAGTCCTTTGAGGAAACGCAGAACATATCAAAGCACTCATGGCCTTTACAGATTTTGCCATGGTTTTACTCCACTTTTATCACCTCTCTTCTCTTGTTCTTTCAGCTTTGTTTCTTACATAAACCACTAAACATTTGGATCAAAACAAAAGAAATCAGCAGAGAGGAGTTAGTCATCCTGTAAAGGATCAGGCCAAAACTACTGCAGGAAACAAGAACATTTCAAATATTTTTCCATATACGCTCTTCATTTTTGCATGCAAATTCTGTACTATGGGCAGAGACTCTGGGAAATATCAGACAGCAAAAATTTCAAACAGATCCTATACTTGATTTACTGTATTTTTCTGTAGTGAAACCATGAGCATAAATAGAGCTTTTTCTTCTAAATCTCAGCACCTCCTTGGCAGTTATATGTCTGCTACACAGATTCTTCATTTCCACTTTTGATTTCAAGTGTAGAAGAAGGGAGCTTCATCTATAAGTATTTGAGTCAGAGAGGTCACGAAAGGTTTTTAATGGCAACAATTGTATATTTATCCTAATAAATGTGTGTATATTTATATTTGCATAAAACACTGCACACCTGCATTAAGCAGAAGTTCACAGGTGAGTGTGGACATTTGGTATGCAGTGCATGGCAAAGTGGCAGCGAGACACAGCCCTGTGTCAGAGGTCCTAATGTCTAAAATAAACAAGACAAAGCACGGTAGAAATGAAAGAAATAAAGTAGAATAGGGTGAGATCTCTATCTAGGTCTCTATCTAGATCTCACATAATATCTGTCACACCATCCCTCCAAGTCACACAGATGTGTGCAAGCAGCCTCAGTTATGGTTCACCTTGTACCCGGGACTGCCTTGGTCCAGCCACAGCCTCCACCAGAGATACTGATGAGAGGGAACCACCCAAAGGGCAACCCCAAGGAAAAAAAATGTGGAACCAATTCTGCTGCTCGACTACCATCAGAAAAGCACCTTGAACACCAATTGAGCATGACCTCTGACTGGTACTGCCCAATTATCTTTCCCAATGGAGAGCTTTTCTCTTCTGATCTTCTTGGAAAGCTTAAAAATACAAAAGTCCCAGCATGCTTTACACAAATGTGACAAAATACACTGGAGACACAGTGCTACAGACAGTGCTAAATAAAAACTATTTGCACTCATTAAGCGAGTTCAGAGAACTTACTTGCACTAATTGATAGAATGCATGACTCCAGCATTTAAGCCTGGATTCAATCAGGGGAAAATCCCGTAATCAGATTCACAAATGTGAAAAGTACCTGAGAATGTGGGAAAGAGTACTGCTAAAACTGAAAGCTGTGTGGATTCTGAAACCTCACAGGGCCTTTGGGTGTGAAAAATGGAAATATTTTTTTAAATAATTCTACTCCTTGAAAAGTTCTGCTCCATAAATTCTGGCCATACAAAACTGGATGTGGTCTCTGAAAATTAAAACTAACATCATAATAAATATTTCGAACATATATTCTGTTTCTACAGCACACTGGCAGCTTTAAGTATTCATGAGAAAATTGTATCTATTCAAAGGTTATTACATACAGGTAGTCCTGAATTCATGCAGAATTTTTCTTTTATGAAGTTGAAGTGGTCTAGAGTGAAAGGAACACATCCCTTCTCACTTTTTTAAACTTTATAGGTAAACACCAAGCCTAATTCACCTTCCTCATCTCTATTTGGAATAGTTCATTCCTCCTCATTAGTATTTTAATCACTGCTGGCAAAGGCTATGCTCTATGGAACCAGAAGGGCTTAAGAACACACATTAAAACATCCATTTTGTTGCTCATTTTTTAAATTAACTTCAGCTTTTTTCATATGTTTAACTGTCCTGGTTCCTCTATTTATAAATTTAAAGATAATGATTTTGTCTGCAAGCGTACTGTGAATCTTAACTACATATTTTGTGATGTAAGTGCACAGATCTCTCAAAACCATAAAAGAATCCAGACTCACAGGTCCATATGCCTTCATCAGCACAATACAGACTCACAGGAAAACCCACCTTCCCACATTTCCTAATCAAAATTTTATGCAAAAATAGGCCCTATTGGGTTTCACACTCTTTGTGGGAATTCATTCAAGTTTCTCAAAAGTGAAAAATCACCCAAAATGGACCAATGGGAAATGCATGCTGTTTTCAGGTATATCTGGAATGTCATGATTAGCAAACAATTCAGAATTCCTACATTGCTACTCCACTTTCTTGTTGAGGAGATACATGAGTAAAATTAGCTGCTGCAGAAAAAGCTCCTAGAAACCAAAACACTGTTTAAATACCTGTATCTCCATATAAGATGCTTGCCAATGCCAAAAATCTTAAGAAGTATACTTACATAATGGAGTATGACCCGGATAACTGTGTCATGAGCTAAGCTGCTGTAGACACCACATGGCACACTGCGGAAAGGCCAAAGGAGTCTCTGCAAAAATTATGGTGCAAATAATGTAACCAAAGTTCATTAGACTACACAGTCCTGGTTTCTCCTTAAGTTTGGAACTAGGCTGCATCCTCGCTAGACCCCTACATACTACCCCAAGGCAGGAAACTTAGTCAGAAGGGCATTTATGAAATGTGGACACAAACTGGAAGTGTTCCTGTAGTTCAAGGAGAGAAAAGCCTCCGCAGAGCCAAGAAGGGGGTCTACAATAATTGATGGGTTCAAAGCAAACCGAGGGAGCGTTATTGCAGTTGACACAGCATTGCTTCTAGTTTGATTTTAGTTCCGGAGCGAGCAGACAGGCTGTCACAGACAACCATCTGAGCACAGGAGTTATTTGGGAATTCTCGCCTCCCGCTGCATTTTCCGGACCGTGGAGCGCCGTGACCGGGCCGACAGCGCCCCCTGCCGGCTGCGGGCACTCCCTGCTCCCGCCGCCCCCGGAGCTCCCGCACAGAACCGGGACAAAGCGCCTTCCCCGAGCCCAGACCACCCACTCCTCCCTCCCACCAGCGAAATCATGGCTCCAGAGCAAGCCTGTGCACCGAAGGCAGCACGGAAAACAGCTATATCCGTCCGAGTCCCCGATGCAGAGTAAAAGACTGCCAAGCGGGAGGCTTGGAGGATTTTATTCTCTTCATGCCAGTTATTTTGGAGCAATACCGAGCTATTCAAAAAGATAAAGGGTATTTAGACATCAGAAGTAAAGCATATTTTGTTGGGAGTAAGTGTGAAAATTCATTTACAAAAGCATTTCTTTAACGAGAGGGAGAACTGTTGTACCATGTTCCACAACTCTCATATACACTCCACTATATATACACTCCATACTCCTTTAGGGGAAGCTTTTTCCCTGAGTTTGTCGGTCCCTCCTTCCTCTCCATGTCCCTCAGGCTCTGCATTTTAGTGACCATTCCCTCAAGCCAAAAGAGGAAAGTCATCCAAAGCCGCACAGTCTTCAGCCAGGACAGGGCGGGGAGTGACTGAGCCGAGTTCAAGGCATTTCCTCATTGTAGGAGGTAAGTCCCCCACAGCAATTCCTGCCAGTCTGAAGAGCAAATATCATCTTTATAGCAACACACTGTGCTGCCAGTAAATCTCTGCTCTGGCCACGTCTCAGCTCTATCTCAGCCACGAACCATGGATATTCCAACCCATTATCTGTACTTTTTTCCAGACGTTGGTAAAGTCTTTGTTCTTTAAACTGACACCACTTGAATGTAATTTGAACAGGTCACCTCACTGCAATTCTCTGGGATAATTCAACATATGAAACTGTTTATTTAACTCTAAAATTCCCCTTGCAAAGTAATTTTTTTAGAGATTTTGGCATGTGACTAGCATGTCAACTTCTCTAGCCAGAGAATGGGCAACTAGGCAGGCCTTGCCTCTGCAAATAAAAGCTATGGCACAACACTGAGATCACAGTGAAAATACAGCCTGGAATATCTCTCTATGCTTGAGAACACAGGAGATACAATGAGAAATCTTGCTAATTAGGAGTGATGATGCTGACACTCACCCCCCTAACACATGGCTTTGGAGAGCAACCGAGGAGGAAGGGCAGTGCAATCCAGTGTGACATTGACAGTGAGAGTACAGAGCTATCAGCCAGAAACTTCACAGGATTAACCAAAACTTAAGTGAGAATGGCCATAGAAAAAGAGCAAGGGAAGTGGTTGAGTAAATGGATATCTGAGATAAGTAGCCACGTCGTTCATCTTTCACAGAGATTACGGCTCTGTTTCACGCTGGCCTCGTCCCCCCCTGCCTTCCCACCTGAACATCCTTCAGCACTCACTGTCCAATCCTGAGGAGCAGCAACACAAAGTTACACTTTGAGACCAAAAATTATTCTTCCCAACCAAACAGCTATTACAGCTGCTACTGCTCTTAGGCAGATACCAAAATTTCAGGCAACACAGAAATATTAACAAAGTATTGACAAGATAAAATAAATATTCAGCAGCTCAAAACTCTGAGATGAACTACCTTGTCATTAGAGAGGCAAAGGAGAGGTCTTCCTTCTGCTATTATTTGCAAGGGGGAAGGGGAGGGATCACCAGAAAAAGAATAATCATAAGCAAGGTAACAGATAAATTTTTACTAGAGACAGAACTACTGAATTCCATTCCAGCACCTGGTCATGTTTCACACAACTATGAAGAGTTACCAGGATATAAAATCAATTCAAAACATAGACCATGCTCCTGGCAGGCTCTTTACTGCAGCAGATGTCTGTCAATAAACAGAAATTTAACTGTGCCTTGATGGCATTTCATTATCTGGAGCTGAAGAATACTACTAAATATTTCACATTTATATAGGTTAATCTATTCTGCCTTACTGTCTAATATCCATCACCATCTAATCTATATTGGCAAGACCTCTCATTTCCCTGATGGGATGGGTGCATACTATTAACATGAACAGGTTTTGTTAGTATCACAGTATGGTTATTCCTAAACACACCTTCAGTTTATCAAAATGCAAGATTGGATTATTAGTATTATTCGGGGAAAAAACATTGACCTGGTATTAAACACAACAGCATTGCATTACAGATAAAGGAAGAACGTTCTTTTCTTCCTTCCTATTTGCGTGGCACTGTAAGTCAGTATTCATGCTGACTTTTGGGGGAGGGAAGGTTACAGTGAAGGCCTCCTGCTCCCCACCTACAGTGCTTTAGAACAGTAGATACTCATTTCAACATAAATGTTATACACAAAATTCCAGTTCTGCCTATGCTCAGTATTGCTTCTACAGCTTTTACTCTTGAAGGAACACAGAGATAATTTAGCCTGATCTCTTTAAATGTCCCCTCAAATTTCAACCACTGATTACCACATTGATCACAGTCACTCTTAGATAGGCAACAACCCTTGATTTAAAGGCTATAAACAACGAAAAATTTACCACATCCAATGACTGTCTTTTTAAGTAGTTCAGTTTCTACAATCCCATGAATGACAGCTTATTTTTCATCCAACATGAAGGATATGAGAAAACCACAGGACATGACTGGGTTCCAAATCATGCTGTTTACGAACTATGTGCAAACACACAAACCCTGGTAGCTGAGTGTCTACCCAAAGCCCTGTATCAGACCTACAGAGCCCAGGAATTGTATGGTTTATACATGTGCACAAGAATTTAATATCCAATATAGAATATGCTTTCAACAACTTTGTCCATAACACTCTTTACTCTTCAAGATTATTGACTGCAGATGTGTTTCTTAAAACATACTTCACATTAGTTCATTGATGGCAACTTTGTTTTATAATATTCACTAACTCAGGCTAACCCTGGTGCCCTAAGCAGAAGCTAGAACTACTCAGTCTTCCTAGAACCAAACCATTTGAGAAGGTTAAATTCACATTTTCAGAAGTTAAATTAGAACAAATTAATATTTAATTTATTTTGTTTTAAAAAAAAAGTGTTTCCACAATATTACTGTGTCCATCTTTTCAGCCAAAGATGCATATGTGGTCTGGACTTGCCAAGCTCAGTAAGACTCAGAATCAAGGAAATGACTCCTCATTAGAGGAAGAAAGAAAAAGAAGCTCTTGTTTTCATCAACTTACAGTGTTGCATGTGATTGACAGATAGTGGAATGCGTAACTTTAAACCAGACAGACTATCACTCCATAGCAATCCATGTTCATTTTAACAGTTATATCATTTGCCCACAGGAAAACCTACTTCTAACCCATCCAAGTCTTCTGACATAAAGCAACACAAGGAATGAGAAATAATACACCTTACATACAAATTGGTTTCCACTTTCTTTTTCTTATATTTATTTGGGAAGTCAGCAGCATCTTCTTTCCAGATTTACTCTAAAACACCAACAGAAAGCTGTTTTCATTAAGTGTATTATAGCAAAGCAACAGAGACAGACAAGGCATTTCCTGAAGAGCTGGGCACAAATACAAATACAGTCTACTGGCACTGGTTTCCTCAGCCTAAATATTTTCAATCAAAGCAGCACTGTATGCAATTAAAAATAAAATCAGAATAAATCTAAATATTTTAATGTCAGGCAACTTCCATTCTCAATTAAAAAAAAAAGAATTTAAAAATCATATGTTCTTAAAGTTGACTGGATGGCAACAGGAAAACCTCAAAGGAAAAGTCATTGGAATTCAGTGGGATTGTTATTCTCAGGATACATAATTTTTGTAATTAAACCTATTAGTCTTGTACCTGTATATCGAGAGGTAGTTCAAGAGCTTTTAAGTAATAATAACAACTTTTTTTACATCAAGGCACATTATAAACATGAACTCTGCCATGGGGCACTTCTGGAAGCTGGGGAGTTTGTTGTGGAACTGGGGAGTTGGAGCTGGCACAGGAAGAGGCACCAGATCCAGAACATCACCTTCTCTGAAGGACTGCAGAGCAAGCACAGACATCTGCTAATCCCTCCCCCTGGGAAGACTTGTACAGCAAAGCAACAGACAGGGCAAGGCAGAAGAAAGCACGACTGTACTCCTCAGAATTATGGAGCTCCTTCATTTCAGTGCAATTACAGGCAGGTAGTGGTAGAGTGCTAGTGCTGCCCTAAATCCAGCACTAAAGAATCTAGCTGCACAAAAGCTCTCAGATGATACGTAGAAGAGAATAGTACAAAAGCATAAGCAGAATATAAAACGAGTGGAGGCTCTGCCTTTCATTCTGAAAATATAATTCAAGTGATATTTCTGCAAAGGATGGAAGCACAAACCAGGCCTGTTACAATCTACCCTTTCCACTTGCTTCCCACTTGGTTCCTCAACTGGCCCTCAAGAGATGCAAAAGCAACATGTTAAAATAACAACCAAGGAAAATCAGTTATACTTGCAAACATTTACACAAACAATTACAGATGCATCTTCAAACTTTCAAGGCTCTAAGCCTGATTTCTTGGGAAACTAAAAGTATTGCCTGGGAGAGTTGGTAGAGTTATTGAGGAAGACTTCAGACAGGGACAGCACTGGCCCTGTGTTTAGGAAAGCAAGTCCTTTGACACGAGGGGCAGCAACTCTGAAACACAACCACCAGCAGAGCATTAACACCTCCTGCAGCAAACTTCAATGCATTAATGGTTACACTAACCTTTGCCAACCTCTGAACAGTGCTCTAAGTGATGCCTCAGGATAAAGTAAGTGGATAAAAATGCTATTGAGGAAGATGTGAATAGAAAGCATTCTTATGGAAAAACATAAATGCCTTCTACTAAGGAGTGATAAGCTCTCAGAAATAAATCCTATGCCATAGCATCTCTGTTAAGAAGGAAGATATAAAATCTGAGGCAAGACATAACACAAGGAAGAGGCAGAACGAGCTCATTACCACCCTTTCATGGGTTTTGGCTTCCTCCCTTCTCTCTTATTTTTGAAACTTGAACGTACATAAAAACATTGTGAAAATTGGTCCTCTGAGGCATTCTTGTTCTAAGACCACAACTGGCATTCCAACAAGCACAGAGAGAGGTTTCAGAGATTTTATCCCATATCTCATGGCCTAAACTGTGTTTTAGCTTGCTTGTAGGATTTACCACTGTGGTGGAATACAGTTTTTAAAGTAAAGGCAAACACTGCTATTTACATAGAAAACACATCTCCCTGCCTACTGGAACACGAGCTCTCAAGGAAAGTGTTTATTGAGATTTAAGTGTAACAAAGCAGTAGTTCAGTAGATTTCAGATATTCATGGCAGGGCATTTTCCTTCAGAGGTTCTTTGCTTTGCTTTATCATTCCTGACATTTCATATAGCACGTTATAAGTTTTTGCAAGGAAACAGCACTTTTACCTGAGCAGCAAATTGCATGGGTGGGAGAGGTTGATGCTAAACATTATTAAAAGATCTTCCTTTCCAAAATAAGAAATGAATGTAAAGGCATAAAATCATCTGGAAGCTGAAATCCTTTAGAAAAACATCAAAAATAAATGAGGGATATTCTGTTTTCTAATAAGAAAGTCACCTGTATACCTGTCTGTTAGCTCTGCTTACTATACAGGTCTTCAATGGTCAAATGAAACACTGCACTGTGATTCAACAAGACAGTAAATGTAGTTTAGAAAACTTTCCAGATTTCTGTAATTAATAAGTCAAAAGATTCCAGCTGACATGGCTACAGCACAGTTTTCCAACACTAATTTCAAGGTGTTCTAAGCCCCCACACCAAAATCAAAATCACATTTTATTTAAAATACAGACATTAATATTCACTTTTGTAGCAACATTGAGATTAACATTACTTTTAAATTCTGACAATGGCAGTTTCTGGGAATGATTTGTTGCTTTGCCTTTCCAGCTCATTTGGTGACTGCTTTGATATATAAATTGTTAGCAGATCTATACACTCTGAAATTCTTCAGAGCAAAAGCCATGCTTGTTTAAGTTCATAACTGTCAGAGGTATCTCCCAAATATCAATATATTTTCAGTTAGATTTATATCAACACAAATCTCCACAAGGTCTTTTTTGGTTTGTTTTTGTGGTGTTGTTTCTATTTCTTTCTTTCTGTTGGTTTCTCCCCATCTACTGTCACTTTTCAGTTTCCACAACAGCAGTGCACTGTATTTATTTGTAAGTTCTTTCATGGATCATATGATTCATTTCAATGGCACACATCTTTTTGAATTACTGTCCTTTGTTCAATTAACATATTTTATCTTATGTTCGGTCTCTGCCAAAATGCCTGGGGTATTCAAACACTCTTTACTCTTTTTTTTTTCTTTTTTGAAATTGCAGACAGCAATGCAGATATCACTTTCCTTAAAATTTCAAGTTAATAAACCCTGGAGCAATTAGTTGGCATAAAGTCTATACCTTTGGATTACCAGGGTGAGGACTGGCAAGGCGTAATTTAGCCTTCCAAAAATCCCAGATCCTTAGTCTTGGAAACTCTCGTGTTTACCTAATGCCTCCTGATAAAGCAGCCCGATCCTCTTCCTGCTGAAATCAGTGACAGAATTGCCACCGACCTCAATAAGAACAAGGTTCCAACACCACTAACCCAAGGCTTTACTGTTTTGGTACACATCACAGGCATTAAGAAATGTGTCTCCACCTCAAAAGTAAATCCTTTGGGTGTGCAGCAGTAGATAAAACCACTTTACACTGAGATAGCACTTTCTGTTTCAATACATTGTACATTTGATTATGCCTTTCAATCCCTCCAGTAAGATAACTGCATCATACTACAGACTAGAAAACCAGCACAGAGTTGCTGTCACTTGCCCAGTGAAACATGGGTGAAATTCCAACACCCAGACCCTGCAGGTCCATGCCCCTCTGCTGCTGGGAAGCTCACGAGTCGCTGTAACTAATCACCATTTCTCTTCATGAGAACTGAGCTACAGCTCCACAATCCTGTGTTAACATCCACATCTGTGGTCTGATTCCACAGAAGAAAAAAGAGGTTATTTTACTATTCAAGGCCCAATCCCAGTCTGTTGAACCTGCCTCACAGGTTCATCAGTGTCCAAAAGCTTGTCCAAGCAAGGTGAGTAGAGCTTAGGCAGTCTTTCTAATCTCACAGCGCATTTCCAGACTCAAACCTTCTTTGAAATAAGGAGTATAATTCTAGGACAAAGCACCTGTAATCAGCATCCGAAATTCCCCTTTTACATAAACACACTTCCTGAGAGCTTCCCCTGCCTTTTGGCTGGCCACAAACTTTGGCTACAGTCAGCAGAAAAAGCAGAATGTTTATTCTTCATGCCCGACTAGCAGCATATCCCTGAAAAAAGCCAAGTTATATCAAGTCTGTTTCCTAGCGTTCACTCCTTTTCTGCAAGACTGTCAGTTTCCACCCTTCCTGCCTTTTCTCTTTAAAAAAATATTTCTTTTAACCTGGCTTCAGTGCTCACCATAGATCTCTGCTATGTGCTGCATAGCAAAATTCTAGGGTGGTCTCCATGTCTTATAACCCTATCTGTGAGTACCTGTGCAGAAGAGACACTGCCATGGTCTTCATGGGTCCTGACTGCCAAATAGTACAAACACTTGATCTTGCTTTACATTACTCAGCATCCTCACCATCTGCAACAAACCTGCAGCATTTGAAAAGACAGAGTGGCTCAGGGCAGATTATACCAGCATTAACTGAGCTCACACACCCGAATTTTGCTGCTCTCCTTACAATCTTGCAGACATATCTGCTGTATTAATGGTATTAGGATGGCTTCAGTGTTAGCACTTTCAGCAAACAGATAGCTGTTAACACTACAGAGAGGACAGTCTTTGGTCATGTCCAGACTTACATCAACACATATGGTAAAATGGACTTCGTGGTTTGGTGCAACCCATGCTGTCTCAGGCTTCCCACTGGTTTTTGTTCAGCCAGTGATACCACTGAATCTTAAGTTTTCTACTGCTAAAGCAAGTTCTTGATGATTTTCTTGTCCTACCCATTCCAAGAAGCCCATAAACTTCATAAAAATTTATCTAAAGTTGGAGAACTTCTTCCTACAGTTGCTACACAAAAAATGCTCATTGCATGCCTTCCACTCTGAAGTGAGTCACTAGTGAGTCAATTGGAAATGCTTCACTTGCTCTTGTTTGTTCACTATCAACTCCTCTTTATTTCTTACAAGTACACAAAAAGAATTGGCCTGTCTGCATACTTACTCTCCCTTTTAAGTGGTGTACTTAAAACTTTAAATAATATGACAGAAATATGACTCACGTATCTTTCAGACATATGGATGGAATTCTGAAGGGAGCACAGTTGTGGTAAGAGGAGTTTGTTTTCCTTAGCTGGAAACACATGAGTTATACATTACTGTGAGGCATATCATATTTACAATTGAATGTGCCCTATTAAGACTTTCATACCCTCAGACACACAGCAGAGCTGGGGCTGCATCTGCCAAGTCAGTTAGGAGACATCAGTGAAGCACACAGAACTCTGCTGCTGTCCAGAGGAAAGCTGATAGTAAACCAACAGGCACAGTCACATGGGTTTGGAATATAATTGTGGTCTTTACTAAAATAGCCAAAATCCCTGACTGTACTGAGAGAATCTCTGTGAAGTTCCCAACTTGGGAACTAATGACTGTGGCAAGGCACCCATTAAAACACCCTGGCTTTGGAGCTGAGAGAAAACAGTGAGAAGCCCACAGATCTCATCTGCTGATTAGGAAAGGAACGGGGCAGACTAATTTCATTCAAACAGAGTAAAGTTTTTTTCCCCAAACTGCAATCTGCAATCTCTTCCAAGCTCCTCCTGTTGCTCAGTCACACTTTCGTTTGCATTACAGTTGCCAGTACAGGAGAACCGGTCCTACCCTCAGGGACAACTCTGCCCTTGTGCTGGTGCAGCCCCTTCGGACACAAGTGGTCAGGAGAGGGTGGAGGCGAGTTGGGAAGGTTGTTACAGGCTACATAATATCAAAGTAAATAAGCTCTTGGTAGCCCTGCCTTCTCACAGCTCCCTCCTGCTGCGGGCCTGAGGTGACCAGGGACTGGGCAAGGGGCCAGGCGAGACTCAGTCTCTGCAACCAAAGGCAGCTGAAGCTGTTAAGACAATATAAAGCTGGTTTTGTCTCAGCTATCCGAGATAGCCCCAGAATTCCATTTAGAGTGCAGAAGGAGCCTCAAGTCATGGACTTGGTCGTCTCATTCAAGGGATATGTTGGAAGTCACATTATTTGAGGCTCTTAAACTCAGTTGGATGCTGTACTAACACCTGGAGCAAATGCCCCAGGGCATTGCTAGAGGCTTTCAGCATTTATTTATTTTTCATATTAAGACACGGAGTGAAAACATACTATACTGTAAATTATTAAGAATTTGTTCTAATACTGACAGTTTAAAAATTGCATGGGCTGGGTCATGGAACATTAGAGCTGGAAGAAAACCAGCTCCTTCAAACACAGATGCTGCAGTAAACTCAGATAACATCGACAGAGACATAAAATAATTTAGTATACTGAACCAGTTGTTCTTTCTTTTTTCCCTTATTTCTTATTCCATTTAAAACTCCTAAAATTATTCTTATTATATGATGTAAACCAGAAGCAATTTAAGAAAGACAACAAATGTGAAAGTGAATAAATCTAAATATTAAAAATATAATAGCAAACTAATAAATTAGAAAATTATCTACACATATAGAGAAATCACAGTGCTAATGGCAGCTTTCCGAAACAATATTATCACCATAAAAAAGGCTTGTTTTTAGATGAAATAACATTGTATTTAAAGGGGAGGTTCAAGAGAAAAGATACACTAATTCAAGCAAAAGATTAAAGTTAAGAAATGGAAGATTCTGAGTACTAAATAAAGTTTCACTATGAGAAAGAAATAAACATACACAACCATCTTTAGGCTATAGGAAATTCTCCTGAACAGTATGTTGAAAATCTCTTTTCTTTTATGCACTTGACATTCATCTGAATTTCATACTTGTCTATGTACCATGAAAAAAACACTTGCACTTGTAGCGTGTGAGGGGAATATTATAAATAACTTTTCCACATCTAGTTCCTACTGACAGTAGGATCTACAGCAGTTGAAATGAACAGAGCATAGCCATAAACCAAAACAAAAGGCATCACAGTATTTTATACAGATCAATATGCATATATACATTTACATATACACATATATATATATATAAAACTTTTCTGATAGCACAAATCTCTTTATGACATTTTTCAGTTAGCTACTGATCACTTAACAGAGGCTGAATGAAGATGACTGGGGATTTATCGCCCTCTTGTGAATAGCAAAAAAGTTGCAATCCTTCTGAAAATGAACGTCCAGTTGTTGCTGCTACTAAGGAATCCTGTGGTAAAAACACATCTGTACAATTAATAAACAGAAATTCAGATTACTAAAGGTAGGACCACTGATTACTGTAATAATCTATAATAATTTTATCAGAAAAATACAAATTGCAAAACTAAAAATAATTCAAATTCAAATTAGACCAAGCAAGATATTTTTCATCATGGCAGGAAGACAGCAATCTAAATTCCATAAAATCATTGCCTAAAGCACTGATGTCAAACAGCATAGACTAGTCCAAAGGTGTGCTAACCCTCTCTGATTGCATCCCCAAAGCATCTTTCAATTTCAAAGGGAGCAGAAGGATGAAAATATTAATTTTTGCCATACAGAAGATGTGGCCTTTCAGCTGCAATAAATAATCGTGGTCTAACTTCAAATTCGTTTGCAATCACCATTGAAGTTCACAGAGTCAGGAAGGTGTGTCTTGGTCCAGGAGCCCACAGCAGCTCCAGAAGAAAACAGGCTAACTCAACACTGGGAAGCAACCAGAGCTCTACTGAGTTATTTTTAAGGACCTTCCTCTTTGTGGCATTTATTTCTTCCTTGTGGCTCTGCACCCACTCAGGGTGTTGCTGCTCCTTTTCTTCTCCATCCCTCTCTACGGTCCCTCTCCTTTCCCAAGAGACTGCTGAAATCATGATAAAAGCCATAAAATGTTCAGGCAAAGCCACCCCCCACATGTCACAAAACGAAAGAGCTGAGGGAAAGCAAGGATGACCCTCAGCTTTTAGACACCAAGATTTTCATTTCACACCTTGCCCTAAGTCTGGGCAGCTACATCTTCCCTTCCCTCTGCTCTGCCCTTCCTCATGCACCCTTTACTAACTAAATAATCTAAAGGGAACTCTTCCTACCTCAACGACTCTGGGATTGCTCCCTCTCACACACTTCTCTATGTCCCCTCATCAGACCGAGTGCCCACCACCCTCTATCAGTTTCTTCTCAGGCTCAGCCTGTGACAGAACCATAGGCTTTCCCAGGCAGGCAGTGGCCCTTCCCGGGTGCATTCCCAGAATATTCACTGTGTTAACATGAATTCATTCTGTTCTTCTGTCACCACATCTAATAACAAGATGGCTCTCTTCTGTACATCTGCAACAAAGAAACCTTACCAAAACTCTCTCCTGAGATTATTATGAAGACATAGTATCAAGAAGTCAAGTGCCATTTGATTAAGAGTAACAGAAGACCCTCATTCTGAGAAGCAAGAATAACACAAAGAGGAATCCAAGAACTTCTGTGTTGGATGTGCTGCCTTCCCTAATTTATAACAAATAAAGCATAAATCCTATCCAAATGAAGGCATTTCCAAGTCCTACTAGCACAACATAATAACCATTTCCCTGAAAAGCTATGTATTAATACCACTTAGCATAATAAATATTTAAAATGATACTGCAGTAAAGAATACAAATTCACCTATGTTTTTCCTGTTCTTAGTAGTGGCTCTTAATAAACACAGCTTTATAGCTACTATATTTAAATGCAATTAGTTCCATACATTTCCAGCTTAATAAGAAATAATACATATTCATTTCTGCTCATTAACAGTCAGTATATAACTCTTAGCTAATGAACATTCAATTATGTTCCCTGAATACATTGTGGGATAAATTCTCTTTTTGTTGCTCATATCAGTTCACTTCAATTCAGTTGCTGCTAATTAAAATTCTTTTGCCTCATGTAGACAAACCTGGGTTTTTTTGAGTCCCTGGAGACTTTTTTAAGAGTTCTGTTTTATCTTTATGTACAGTCAGCTCCCTAATTAATGCTTTAAATAGGGTAAACTTTACTGAGGCTCCTGGGTTCAGTTCAAAGGAAAAAAAAAAAACCTGTTAATTTTATATCTCATTCTCACACAAATCACTGGAGTCTCTCTTTTTCTTGTAAATCTACTTTTTTCTTTTGTTTTCAAGTGAATTCAATAATCAGGGAAGGTGCCAGTTTGAGAGCACTGGGAGTTGGAGATCCCCCATCATCAGTCTAGAGCTTTCAGAGGAACAGAAGAGAAATTCTTGTCAAGTTGTCTAGTTCTGCAGTCGGCTCAGGTGAGGAAGGAGCATTCTCCAAGGGGACATACCCAATGGACTCCCTGAGACAATCCTACCTTTATTTTCACTCAGCATCAGCAAGAGCCAATGCTATTTTTTCATAAGTTGTTAACAGAGCTGGCTCAGCAATCTATTTACCTGTCTGGGACCAAATATTTAACCAAGTCCTACTTACTCCACCGAGACTAACACCATGCAAGCTAAGCATTTACTGAAGTGCCCCCCTTTGTGGAGGTCATTATCAGCTATGACTCGCTAAATCAAGTGATTAGGCTCTTGTCTCTTCTGTCCATTAAGCAGCGCAAAGGGAAAGGAATTCAGCAGAAGCAACTTCAGGGAATTCTCAGCATGAGGTTTCCTTCTTTGATGCAGCATGCTAGGACTACTTGACCTGCACCTATGGGCTGGCATGCTTAACAGCCTGGGGACAGCAACTTCTCTCTGATAAAACCATCTAGAAACAACTCTCAAATTAAGTGAATAATTTGAAAGCTTACCAGGCAAACACTGAGAACCAGTGCCATTTACTTAGCAGGATACTGAGGTTGTCTGTTGCATAGTCAGGGCATAAAGACTTTTGAGGGTGTACAGCTTACCAGGATAACACGGGAAGAGCATTCCAGGCAGAGAAAGATGAACTTCATGTGATTTTTATCACACTTTCTGGCTGCACTGATCCCTGGAGAGAACGTGCTGTCGGCTGTGCCCAGATTGCCACTTAGAAGGCGTTAGTCGTCATTGTTGCAGGAGGGAGGCGGACACTGAATCGGCATTAGGGGACCATGGCCTGGAAAGAAAGTTGTTAAATTGACAATGGAAACACACTGGCAATCTACTGCTGTCCTCATACCCAATTGTCACAAGTAGGTCACGTTTATTATCACAGAAAGAAACGGGAAAATCAGACTGGCACTTTGCAGGAAGAAGTTTTGTAGCTAGTCCTTGAGAAAAGTTGTTTTTCTCTCAGGCAGGGAACAGATGCTGCCCTACCTGCTGTGTGCAGCAGTATTACACGGCTGTGCCAGGAGATGGCAGATTTTTGTCAGATGCCAGCAGGGAGCAAGTCAAACACAAGCAGGTTTTCAATTTCTGTATTAAAAATGCCTTTGTATGCATGTTTTGTAAAGGTAAAACAACAGCCCTAATCAGAACAATTAAACAGATCAATGTTAAAAAGGGCAACTTCTTTTAGCTTCTGGTTCAGACTAGGAATTACTGACAGAAGAGTTTAAAAAAATGTTTGCAACGATTTCATATTCTGCAGTATATGATTTTGCCTACCCCACATTTTAAAGAATTGATATATACTGGAATTACTTTGAAATTGTTATAGATTTATTAAACTCATTATGATAAGGAGATAAGTTGGAGTATATTTTTACAAAACATAGGAAGAGAATAAACTGTCCCAAAGGCAGCTATGACGAGGCTAAAACTTTAGTCCATTTTAAACTGTATATATATAAAATTTATAATAAAAAATATAAAGCTGCATACACTTTAAAAAAGCTATGTCTCTTTATAAGAGAGAAAAATTCCTGTTTTACACTATGGAAATGTGTACTGGGTTATAATGCATCGCTAATATGATTCAAGTTGGTTCTGTACAGAAGCTACACCTGCTCCAGGGCCACTTTTCTACAGTTTCTAGGCAGAATCAAGGCTATAGGGTAAGTATACATTGTCCTAGTGACCTGCAGAACTACAGCTGTAGCTTCAACGTAGAAAAATAATGACTAGCAAGCTAATGCTACTATTCTCTCAGTGCCCATCTTTAGCACCACACGTACCTTTTAGTGAAAGATGGATTACAGATACCATCTTTGCAAAAGCTTGGTGATGTTTTGTGTTAGTGGCCCATTGATCAAAGTTCATTTTACTATAGATTCACAGACTGAAAAGGAATTACTATTCAAAAGAGACGCTGACATCAATTTAGCCAAAGAATCACATGTGATCACACCCTGCTACCTGTTCTGAACATTAAAGCTTTTCTTTTGCACCTGTGATGTTAAGCCTTTTTAATGGTGCTTTGGCTAATCAACCTTAGAAGAGTAAAATCTTATTGTTTTTAACAGACATACAAGTCACCAGAAGCTTTAATCTAAAAAAATAAAAGCATCATGTCTGCAAAGCCAGATGTCTTAGTGATTCCCCGTTCTAGAGCTCAGATTACTATTGACACTTGGTAAGGACAAATGCAGTGTTTCTTAGAACTCTGCATTGTAAATTACATGTAATTGCTCAGAAACAGATTTAAGTGTTATCATGTATCACGATGTGAGTCATAGGATCAGGCTAGTGACAAAAAAGCAGACAGGATTATGCAGGGATATAATAATATAATTTGTTAGACACAAATTAATCCTTCCTGCCGACTCAGTTGCACTGGTCAGTCCTCCTAGAAGTAGTATTTCAAGTTTGGGTACTTCAAGAAAGATGTGGACTCACTGGAGAAAAGCCAGAGAAAAGCTTTAAGAATGCTCAGATATCTAGAAACTAAGATCTGGGAGAGAAAACCTGAAAACATTAGTCTAGTGAAAGCTTAAGAGAATCACAACACTATACAAGTATGCACAAACGAGCTGCAAACAGGATGTCTCATGTCCATTGAGGATGGGTATCACCTGCAATGAGATTCTTCTTGGATACAGAAAAAAACATTTCAAGACAGTACCAGAAAAGTGCTGGAATTGATGATCTAAGGAAGTCACCAGGTTTTAAGAAGAGCTTGTACAATCATCTGTCAAGAGTGATGGAGGTAGAACTGATCTTTCTCCTCTGGATCTCACCCCAGCCTTACTTTCTGTGACAATTGTGCTGATCTGGTTCATAGACAGCTACCAGGTTTTTCAGAGGACAGTGCTGGCTGCAAGGACAGGCAAGCACAGGGAGATCTGAAAACCAGCCAAGGGAAATCCTACATTCATCAAGATCCTATTATAGGCAGGCTTCAGTTAGCCCAAATATATCATTATGATTACTCCTTAAGCACCTGTAGTTGCAAAACACAAATTATAAACTTACCATAATTAAATTTTATTAATGCTGATGATGTCTTTGTGGAAGCAGACACGTCAAAGTGGGAACTGAACTACAGGACGTTTATTTTTGTTACAGCAGTATGAACAGTCCAGCAACATCACACAGACTAATGTTGTGTCAGAAGCACCGATATTTTTGTGTGAGGGAGAAAGGGAAAAGCACCAAAACAAAGTGTTTGAACCAATGTCACACAGGAGGCCAGAGGCCAGTGCTCTCTGCAGACAGACTGGTGGCTCTGCCCCACCACTGAAGCGGATTTCCGTGAGAACCCAAAAGCCTGTTTCCTAAATATGGTCAGGCTGGAACTTCCTTTTGGGTTGAAACGAGCAGCAGCAGCATTTCCCCTGCCAGGCTGGAGGGAGAAGGCGCCGCAGAACGGCGTTTTCTGCCGGGCCTGCAGAGGCCGCTCGTGTCGCAGCCCTCAGGGCAGACTGCGGGAGGAGATGCCAAGGGCACCCAGCACATAAAGGCTGGACCGGGTCTGACACAACAGCTACTCGGGACCGGAACCCTCTATCAGTCTTATGCAGTGCTGAAAATGCATCATTCTCCTAGAAACTCCTTTCGTCCCGTGCCATGACTGCGCTTGCCCCTCTCCTCTCAGATAACGGGCGCGCGTTACGAACATCCCAGTGTTACGACCACAGCAAACTCGGCTCAGGGCTGCGCTGTTTGCAGCAGGCGCACATGGCCCTTGACAGGGACCTCCTCGCCCTCCTCTCCGGGGNCGGGCCGGGGCTGCCCGCGGCAGGGATGCGCATCACAGCGGACGGAGCGCGGCGGGGCGGGACGGGGAGGGCACGGCACCCTCGGCAGCGCTGTCACCCCCGGCAGTGCTGTCACCCTGCCCGGGCGCGGCTCTACACCAGCGCTGCGTTCCGCGCTCCGAACCAAGGCGGGGCTGTGAGCAGTGTGGCTGGAGGTCACTGGTCGCTTTGGGAAGCCCCCCGTCCTTGGGGAGGACGCGGCGGTGCGAGTGAGCGCGGTTTGAAAGTGCCGCCGGGAGCCGCGGCTGCCGGGCCCAGCACAGAGCCGGGAGGGGAGGGCAGCAACCCTGACTGCTACACATCCACGGCTCCTGGCTTGGCCGGGAGCAGGCATGTAATAAGAATACTTCCTTCCCTTGTACGGCATTGTTTGCTTCCTGATCTAGTCTAGAGATAGCGAGCGGATAAATGAAGAAGTTGTGTAAATGGTCAAAGGTGCAAAAGGTGATCAGCGTAGGAAGAGTCACTGGTTATTGAAATTAAGTTCTTCAAGCCAACACTCTTCGGGGTGCACAAACTGCATGCTTGCTCGATGCACACGGGCTTATTGACTTAAAACTTTTAACACAATATTTACAACAAGGTTTTGAAAATACTTGTGCAGTCATTGCCGATAACACGTCATTCCTAGAGAAAACAGGAGTCGTGTTTCAAGGATAAAATACTGTCTGTCAATCCATCATATCAGATGCCTCAGCTCTAGAGTGAAGAGGATAACTTCTCTCTGATATGAACAGCTGCATAAGCTGCAAAAAGAAAATAACTTTTTCCAACATGCCTGTTTCATATGCTTAACTCACTTTAGGGTGATTTTAAGCCTGGGTTAGGGAGGGGGGAGTTAATCTCTTAGTTCTGTATCACAGGGTATACAACAGAACCCCGGGTTCTACTGGTTTATTGGGTCACTGGACAAAGTGAAATAGGCTTCTGAGCTGAATGCTGTCCCACTAGCTTTTGTGTACAAGCACACTTAAGACTTACAGGGTATATGTACAATTAAGAAAGCAAAAAGTAGTTCTGGGCTTTAATTTTTAAAAACATTTTTTAAAAATCAGCTGAGGAACCGCATATGAACTGACATATCAGTGAGGACAATAAGGACATCAGTGTGTAGGTGAAATTACAGCATTTTTTGCTGATCCTTATAAATATCTGAAGCTGATGTACAACTAAATATTTTATGTTTCATATAGCTCTTCAAGTTATAAACAGTGTTTGCCCTGAAGGTAGCTGGGTGGAGGAAATGTGAGAAACCTGCAAAACAATTTCAAATCCTTTTATCCCATATGTTTTACTAGGATCCTGGAACACATTTCAAATGCATCTGAATCAGTAGCTTTAGGCGTGAACCCTGAGGTAAAGAAACTGGTTTCTTAATGAGGTTCCAGAAATGGACAGCTTTCTGTGCTGGAGGTTCTTTCTAGAGGATGCACAGACTACTTTTAAAAGCTTGCATTTTTAAGCTACAATTACCATTTTAGCTATAGTAAATATATCCTACTTTTTTTCATTCAGGAGGAAGGGATGAAAAATATTATTATGTCTTAAAGCAAGGTACATTCCATACAGAACTCCATAATGCACTTGGAATGAAAAGCACTCAGCTGGGTCAGGGCCTGGTGCTAGTGAGCTTAGAAGCAAAACTGGAGTAGTCACAAAAATGTAAAACAGAAAAACACAAGACGGAACCTTCTCATTGCTCCTTTCTGTTCTTTCACCCCTATAGTCATGAAGACTAGGATACTTCCTACTGACTGCTTTGTCCTGTAAATGTCTGCTCCTCTCTTGCCCAGCAGTGTCAGTCAGACCAGCAGGGAATGAGGGCCTTATGAGAGAGTGTTACCATAAACTCCAAAAAAGGGAAGTTTCCCTTCTCTTTCCATTTATGTCATGTGTAGTGTTTCTCCATTCTTGCATGCTTGAGGGTAGTTTTCTTATATTCCCCCCTATTCTATACTATTCTCTTAACATACACCGAAAAAAAAGTACAATTTCAAAACCCTTTCTGGGAGCCCAGAACAGGATTTCCATATGTTGATGGACTCCTTGAATGTAAAGGCTGCAGGTGCCCAATGAAAAGTGCTTGAAAGTGAGACAGGCTAGCTGTTTGCATTTCATTCAGCTTCAGCTATAAAAACAGGCTGCAGCCAGAGTGAAAAGTAGAGTGGGAAGATTTTACAATTTCTTGCCAGTCCTTGTATTGCTGATAGTTCACCAGCCAGTGAGACTTCTGTCATTCTTTAGAACGTGCAAAGGAAGGATCAGTTGTGCTGAACATGTGCCAAACAAGATTTTAAAACAGTTGTTCAAATGCTTCTGGTTTCCACCAGGTTTTTTTCTGACTGAAGTTGGATGCAATTCATCATTGAGAGTTTTTTCTGGTTTTTAGTTTTAGTTCTGTTCATCCTGATAGTTCACTTGCTGTCGTAATTTCTGAACTACAACTGCAAAGCACAAATTAAGTCATTACTGGATTCCACTTCGTTTTGAAGGGATGCTCAATGGATTTCTGCAACTATGTAATGGCACAACCAGCATGCTAAAAGCAGTATTTCTAACCCCATGCTTGGAAGCAAGCAGCCAGACTTCCTGGCAGGGCTGTGATATCCTCTGGACACTCATGAAAGACCCTGTCTTACTCTGCATGTATTGCTGTGGGAGACAGCCCATCTGATCACAGCCTCAGATGTCAGAGGAGTTCAGTTGGAGTTGGGCTTCATTCTGGTCCCCAGCCTGCTGCTTCCTAGATAAGTTGACAGCAGGTGAAGTTAAACAGAATTTCAAACTGAATTCTGTGGCTTTCTGATAGACCTGCTTTTCCCCTTCCCAGGTTCCTGCCATAGTGACAGTATAATCCTATGTATTGATCAAGGTTAGTCAGCTGTGGGAGTGGGACCTGGACTGCCAGGAATGTCTGCAAGAATTACAGTGTGACAGATATGCAGTTACTTCAGACATGGTAAACAGAAAGTCCACAGGTGATTCAATATGTGAGAAAAGGTTCTTTGGATGACTGAGCATAATTCTCTCTTTGTGATTACTGTATACAGAAGCTGGAGTAGCTCTGATCCTGCTTAGTTACTAAACTTTGTATTTTCTTCTGTATGTTTTTCTCCTATACTTCCTCTTTTCTAGCCTACCTTGACCTTTCTCTTTTCTGTCCTTTTCTTACCCTACCCTGCAGCTGATGAAGCAGAAACAAACTCTGCCTCATTACACAGTGACCTAGAAAGCCAGTAGCTTGCATCAGCAAATCAGTACCACCTGTGCATCTGCCTAAACTAGATTAATGAATTTATTAAAGTTTTGAGGAAGGGACTGTTTTGGTTTTGCTTTGCATCCTTTATTTTTCATTGTAGGTCAGTGCATATATATTCTATTTTTCATAAAGAGAAAGGTTACTTTAAGTCAAAATACACAGATTTATGCTTAGGCTGCCCATTTTGGATAACTGAATGCAGCTGAAATGTCGAACTGGAACTATAGATCATAGTACAAGAGGATGCATATAGAGAAAAAAACCCCATCTAATTCTGGGAGAAAAGCAAAGAGTCTTGGCCTGGTTTAACTTCCGACCTGACTTTTTCAGATTTGTCACAACTGGCACCCAAGTGAGTAGGAGCAATAGATCTGCAGGGTCAAATCTATCATGCCCAGGTACTGAACCCATTTCTGTGATCCAGAGCAGTCCTTTTCCTGTTGTCCACAAAGTTATGGTTAAAATTCTGTACTTAGTTATATACAACTATTGTATGAAAGAATGAAATAATCATACCTGAGTGTTCAAATCTCTCCTGGAAATGCATTCTATGGCAGTGCTTGCAAAATATGAGCATCAGTGCAGTGTACCTGCTTTTCTGCCTCTCCTAATTTACACTGTATGTCCACTATCATGTTTGGTCTGTTGTCACAGTGCCTGTGGTAATACATAAGTGAGTCCTGAAGGCCCAAATTTGAGCTTAATCCTCGTCAGTGTCAGATAGTTTAGAGCCAGATGGCAGAGCCTCTCCTGAATATTGACAAGAGGACAGGGAGAGGATGTTACATAAAGATAGGAGGGATTTGATGGGGAGGGAAAGGACCTTGTTGGTGAAAGGAAGATTAGAAGCAACTGAATATATCAAAGAATTGAATAAATAATACACCAAGATGCTTATTTTCCAAATATACTACAAACACATGTTCCTTTTTAAAGAAAAGAGGTAAATTAAAATCCACTGTGTTGCTTAATAATCATAGCTCTAAGAAGTTGCAAACTATTTGGTAAAACTGACTTGCTTTTCCTGTANTGTTGTGTTGTGTGTGCACAGCTCCCAGAAGTAGCAGTGAGGATCCCTTTGAGCAATATTGTGACTCAACATGAGATTTGTCATTTGAAAGGGCAAGAGTACAATTTAGTCATCTGAACAATGTCACTTGGCCTCTAGACAGGCAGTTAGTGACAGAAGGCTCTGTAGTGGAGATACATGTCAGCTGGGCAGACTCATCTCAGCTGGTTGTATGCTGCACACTAAGA
>WEIV01030387.1:87804-101854 GCA_013390005.1 Calyptomena viridis
CACTGAAAGTCCCAAACATACTGACACTTCATTAATAAATTTGTGTAAGCACTAGTATAATCTGTAAAATGACTAGCCAGTACTAACAAATCCTTGTTTCATTTCTGCATAAGAAAGTTACTGGTCCCATTTTGCAGCTGAGAGAATAACAGATAAATTAAAGCTACTTCTCGAAGTTCTTAAAGCTTAAAATCCAGTGTGTGTTCACCTCTTCAAAAAGAGGGAGACATTTTACTGGCCAAAGAGCTGTACAGAATGGTTAATGTGCATGACAGCAAGCAGCAGGTATATTCAGAAACCCTGTAGAAAAAATGTCAAAACCACCTTTTCAGGGAATTTCACTGCAAGATATTTAAAAATCTCTCCCAATATTGGCTTTGTTTTTTCTGTGCTTTAAGAAGTTTCATCTACTGACATGCAAACACTTTGGTTTTAAATAAGTAAAATGTGTTTTTCTTTCTTTTTGCCTGCAGTAAAGAGCTGTGTGTACTGACACTGTGTCAGCTCTTCACAAGATTAGAAGTTGAGGTAAGAATTGGAAATATTTTTGTACTAAGATTCAGCCAGAAGGGAATTTCTGCTTTAATATAAATGCATTATTCACGCTATTAGTTACTGTTAGTGAACAATAAACAAATGTCTCAAAACCAAGAATTACTGTGGGTAATAAATGTAATTTGTTGTCCATATGTATGTATCAATCTGATGAGTTTCTAAAAGAAAACTGTCAGAAATGTCTTTGTTTTTAAAACATTGTAAAATCATTGCTAATTATCACCACATGAATTTTACAGATNTAGTGAGGAGCCAGATAAACTGTTCAGACCTCAGCTGAGTGTTCATATTCCTTACCACACCACAAAGGGTTATTAGTGTGGGCTAAGTTGGTTTAGGGACCTGAGGAAGGGGAAAAATTGTTTATTTGCAAAACACAGAATTTAGCAAAGTTGCCCAAAGGTTTGTGAATAGGAGCAGTGTTGTTACTACTAACAATTAGCAGTACAGTCTGTCTTGTGAAACAAATTTATTGTAAGGGAGCATCTTGTTACTGTATAATAAATGCAATAGACACATATTTATAGAAGGTATAATAAAGAGATAATTCTCCTGATAATTTATCACAGAAGGACAGAATTTATATACATGGGAGCAAGAAATACTTCCCCTACTTCAGAACAGAACTCAGACTTGTCTGTTAGAAAATAAATTTCATGTTCCAAAAGATAAAACTGAAACATGAAAAAAAATTGCAGCTTTCATAGAAGCATGTGTCCCCAAAGAGAAACTGATTTCTTAACAGCAATGCAAGAGTCTGTCAATTTCTAAAAAGAGAAGGGGAAGATTTTTTTGGGAAAGGAGGGAATCCAACTACTCCTTTTAGGAGTGGACATTTCTGTTGCTGTCTCATACTGTGAGGAAGGAGCCTCACCACTCCCACCAGTCTTGCTCTGCCTCTACCTGCTGTGCATGAGCAGTGATGGACTCATTCAGCAAATTCTGTGAGAAGAGAGACTAGGTCAAAAGCAGATCAGAGAAGTATTTTTGCCAGTAAAAGAACTATGAAGAATTTTTCTTACAGGACTGCAATTTAAAGGGAAGGTTTACTTACTGCTCCTCAGCAGATAAGCAGATGGGTGTGTGTGAGGTCATGTCACTGCAGGATGTCAAGAAATTCTTCCTCCCTAGCTGTGGTTTCTGGGAAACAGGTTTTATGAATAATTGTACGTGGGTTTTTTGGAGGGGATGGAGGTGGTGTTTAACTGCCAGAAATTTACGTTGCTCTCTGAGCAAAACCTCAGCCTCGAGTGGTGTAATGACCACTTTCCAGACCGTGAGCCATGGTTGCATAGATAAACTTCTTAGAGTTATGGCTTCATCTCACCCAGTGACAACAGACTTCTCTGTGTCTGTACCCTGTGCCTGTGCTTTCTCAGTTTAAGAGTTATGTGACTCCTGAAGTGGAGTTGTAATAAGCAAGGACCCGTGTCAGACCTTGAACAGAGCTGGCAACTGATTACAGAAGGAATGAAATCTCAAATATTCGTGAACAGCTGGAGCCCTGCTTTGCTTACATGGGAGACAACTTAAACTATAAACAGAAAATTGTTATGGCTATTTGACAGATAACTAATTCTGTAAACTTACTGGTTTTAATCATGGAGAGGAATCATTCCTTAAAAACGAAGGTTAAAAGGCTCTTTAGGATGGACTGCATTTATGTGGGACAGTTACCACTGTATTAGCACATCACCAGCAACTGCAATATAACTGAAGAAATATACTGACATAATTAGCAACTCTGTCTTCCAATGAACTATGAGCAACACCTTATTTTGGAATTGCTGTATTCTAGGAGTTGAGGGCAAGACTGCAGGTTGGGGAGCAGCAGAACTCAGATAAATAATAACCATAACTAAGAAAAGGCACAGTAAACAGAGCTGTGAGCAAACACTGTAGGTTGAAGTAGAAAGAGCAAAATACTCCTCCACACACACTACTTTGCAAACAGATGCTGGTTCATGCCATGCCAGGTACTAGTTCCTCTATAGGATATTTAATGAAAAGGTACTTGAACTTCTTACTGTTGAGGATTTATTCAATATTAATACATAAATGTGTTGCCATTTAGATATCTGGGGTGTTTTCTAGGTGTAGGAGGAGAGGAGGTTGCTGAGATTTTTTTACTCTGTGCTTGGAGTTCCAAAATATTACAGTATTCAGTTAAAGCACTGCTTCCGGCTCAAATCTATGATTCCTTAACGTTTTTGTCATGGAAGAAAAATGTACAGGAAATTTATCAGTCACATGCTGACAGATACAATTAACAGGTACGAGGTGGGACTGCACTGTGTATTTAAAAACATTAAAACTGTCACATACACTATTGCAGTATATAACATCACTTATAAAGGATCTTTGAAAAGGAGTGTACAGTATTTCAAACTCACATTCTTACCAATGCAGCATTTAATTTTCTAACTAAGTATGCATTTACTATGCTTTCCTCCTTTGGGAGGTTGATTTTTCATGTTAAAAGAAGTGTCTACCAATCCGTGAGAGAGTTTTGGGCTAAAATCTCATTTGTGTGGTGAGGGCAGAAGAGCCAGAGCTGTTTCTAAGGCGGCTGAGACCTCTAGTGCCCAGTTCCTTCATTGCATGAAATGACTTTTTTTTTTTTTCTCCTGTTTTCCCCGTCAAACAATAATAAGAAATTGTTAATGTTGCTAATAAAGTGGTGACCATTGATAACTCATCCCTTTCAGTTTCTACCGGTTCATGTTCCTACTGAGGAAGAAAGGACTGATCCCATTCTTTTTGCCAACAGGGTCCGACAAACCATGGCAACGTAAGTAATTGATCACCAATAAAATCTTTGAGAACTGGTCTCTTATATCCAGAAATTCCATATATATCCTAGCCATAAAGTACAATTTATTTGACTCACAGAAACTAAATACAGGAATTGCTCCAGATTTTCACTAAGAGGTGTCTACTAGAACACCCTGATTGTTTTTACATGGAACATAAAGAAGGTTTTCTGACATTGGAACGCAGTATGTTCAATTCATAGAAAACTGGAATAAATTGCTCTCTCTTTGCTTGGCAAGAATAAGTGGGTGGTTTGTTCTCCAGGGTTACTGGGCTGTATTTACAAGATTGTAAATCGTAAAACATCATGACACTGCCATAATGCAGTTTCACAGTGTGGTTTCACAGTTTCACAAAATAGTTTGATATATTGCTTTGTCCAGCAGTGCAAGAGTGAATTATCATTTGTTTTGCATATCAGAGATGGGAAACAGTCAAGAAAAAGTAATTTTCGTATAAGAAATGGATTTTTCTTTTTCCTTAATTTTGTTTCAGTGCTTTGAATGTGCCAGTCACTGATCACACTTTTGAAGATTGCAGACTGATGATTTCAGCAGGACAGCTGACTTTACCCATGGAAGCTGGGCTGGTGGAGTTCACCAAAATTAGCAAGAAACTCAAGTAAGGGAAGTTTAGCTGTTGGTAGCATAATTACTGCAGTGCTGCAGGAGTTGATGGCCATCTACAAAAGGATAAATTACCTGACAAGTGACTTGGCCATGTGTAATTTATTTATACGTATAACTAATTAATATACATTAATTGTATGGAAATCAGAGGTGAGGAAAATCCCAGTAAGAACTAATCCCAAGTAATTTTTGTGGGCAGTGTTGCAAGAGGAAAAATGCATTTTTCTAATCTTTCATGAATTTATCTTACTAATGGGTAAAGAAGGTAAAGCAATACCTATTTTAAGCACTTGATGGTAATCTTGGTGCAAATTTAAATTGCTTTAGTGGAGAGGCACTGTCAGCATGTGACAGGAAGTAAAAAGCCTTTCCAGCCTGAGGCTTCAGCCAGAGCCATACTGTTCTTACTTGTACTGTGCAGCCATGTGTTGCTAGTGGTGTCAGCTTTTCCTGACTGGACACAGGGGAATTTGAGGACTGAACCACATAACCATACAGTAACTCCATCAAATAACCTGGCATGGCTGTGGTCAAATCTGAAGTATGTGTGTAGGGAATCTTGACTTATGTGCTACATATATCCATTTATAGAATTCTGGAACAGTTACATGGCAATCCTAATTATTGTTACTCAGGTGCAGTGGTATATTTCTGCAGAGGTCAGATTCTTCTGAGGCTGTAGCAGTGCTGGTGCTTGGGTGGAGAGTTTGCTAACAGAGCTGAGATCTGCTCCCTCAGTTAAGGAAATACCCTAAAGCATCATGCAGCAAAATAATACTAGTCCTGAATTTATGGTAGTCAAAAGCTCTCTGCTAAGAGTAGCCTGGTAACTGAACAGGTGATTCTAGGTTTGGGAAGTTATTTTGTGGAAGTCTGACACACCCAACCATAGAACTACCTGCTTTTAATATTAATAATGGGGGAGGATCAGTCCTTATTTGCGGATTTAATATAAAATCTCTGGTCCAAAGTACAGCATTAGAAACGTTGTGGACACATGCTTTGGCAGGTTTTTGTCTTTGAATACTGTAATAACTCCTACTGAAATTCCATCTGCCCAAGAACTGCTGTATAGAAATATCTCCTCTCCCTCATGTTTGTGTAGCCTAAAATGGAAACATGTCAGAGAGCAGTTGGATACTTTTGCTGCTATTGCAAGTGCTTCCAAAGGGGGAAGAATTGGAATTGAGGAGTTTGCTGAGTACTTGAAGCTGCCTGTGTCAGATGTCCTCAAAGAGCTGTTCCTACTTTTTGACAGGGTGAGTAGCTGGTTAACTGACTTGTTGACAATATTTTATTAGAAATGACATCCCAAAATGATATTTTATTCATTATGTCCAGCATAGTAAATGCTCCTTAGTTAGCAGTTCTGTAGGCAAGATAGGTGACTTAAAGTTTCCTTCATAAGTTTTGATGTAAAAACAGTGATCAGTTTGTATCTCAGGAGATGACAGCCATCCCTTGGACCACGTTGCTGCACCAGTATCAGACAATAACCTTCATGCTGGTAATGGCTGAATATTTCCTTTTGCCTACCCCAGATTTTGAGCTTCTGTGTATTCCAACAGCTTAATTTACCAGTGTAGTTGTAAGTAGATAATTTAGGCAGAATGAAGCTAACTAGAGTATTAACTAGAACAGTAGTGTTCCTGCTGTGTTTGTGATGGGTGCTGTTAGAGTTTACAGGGACTCCTCTTGCCTATCTGCAGCCATAAAGGGGCTATGCATCAATATGATCATTTAGGCTTTCCCCCATAGTCAGTGCTAATCTCTCCCCTTTTCTACTTCTCTCTGAGAATGACAAAAATTGCTTTGTGGATGCCCTTCTGACTATACCAGAAGCATCAGTTACTAGAGCAGAGTATAGAATTCAACTTCTAGCATCCAGCAGGTGCTGCAGTGCAAGCAGCATATTGTCCTGCAAGTGCTTACGAACTGGAGGTTTTATTGTAGGAGCTTTCCCAACTCAGCATCACTCCTCCTGATCAAGTTAGCTTTAGCAGTACACCTGTCCTGGGAGGTCATTGTGTTGTACGTGCCCATTAAAACTGTTTCAGGATTTTTCCAAATAAAAAGTTTTTACAAGCTGTAAAATAGGGAAAGAATCAAATGTATTTCCTGAATTGCTGAATGTATTGAAGGTCTAGCAGAGCTAGGTACTCATCCTTTAGTTGTTCTTGCCTCCTCATCCTGGACCATTGGCTCCTATGAGCATATAGTCTGAGTCCTGAAGCACAGTAATACATCAGAAGTGTGGCAACCAGAATAAGTAAGGGCAATGAAGGCTGCTTTCATTTTCCTTATCTGGAAAACCAACACCAGTGACTGGAACTAGCAAAGTAATGCTCACTTCATTAAAAAGTTGAAGGATTAAAAGACTGCAAGAACAAACAAGTGCAAGGCTGCATTCATCTTTAAGGACATCAGCATAACTGAGCAACAGTCATACTCATGTAGCACGGCTCTTTTCAGATTACTTCAGGTATGAGCACAGGCATTCTGAGGCTTCTGCTTTGTGGCTTTCAGCCTAAAGCTAACTATGCAAAGAAGAAAAGAAGAAATACAGGCATATTATCACCTGACAGAAACCAGTGAGACCAAACTGGCAGCCAGAGACATGCACAGACATGGGGAAGTCTAAGCATGCAGATAGGCTGTGTTTTGCCCACGCCCAAGTCAGACACAACACAGCTTCAGAGAGTTACAGAAGCACTGGATCTCTGAGTAACTCTCTTCAAAAAATCTTGACGATGTTCCTTGCTAAAGCTTTGCTGAGTGGAGGAAGTGGTAGTGGTCATGGAGGGAGCCTTGCACGTGGCCTTGGAGGTCTCCTGACAGGAGGAGGACATGGAGGGAATATTGGAGGACTTGTTGGAGGACTTGTCAATCTTATAAGTGAAGCGGCAGCTCAGTATAACCCAGAGCCGCCGCCACCTCCTCGCAATCATTTTACAAATGTGGAAGTCTATGAGAGTGAGGAAATCAGACAATTTCGTCGCCTTTTTGCCCAGCTGGCTGGAGATGATATGGAAGTGTGTGCCACAGAGCTAAGGGACATCCTGAACAAAGTCATTGCCAGACATCAAGACTTGAAGACAGATGGCTTCAGCTTAGACACCTGCCGTAGCATGGTGGCTGTCATGGACTGTGATACAAACGGCAAACTGGGCTTTGAAGAGTTTAAGTATCTGTGGAACAACATCAAGAAATGGCAGTGTGTGTACAAGCAGTATGACACTGATCATTCAGGCACTGTTGGGAAAGCTCAGCTGCCAAACGCCTTGAAGGCTGCAGGGTTCCACCTGAAGGAGCAGCTGTGCCAGGTAATCGTGCGCAGATACGCTGGCGAGGATGGAAGCGTGGATTTCAACAACTTCATTAGCTGCCTGGTACGACTGGACAGCATGTTCCGGACCTTCAAGTCCCTGGACCAAGATGGAAGTGGACAGATCAGGGTGACCATTGAAGACTGGCTGCAGCTGACCATGTATTCATGAAGGCACAGCAGAGAATAAGCTTTGTCTGGAAGATAGACATGCAAGACTACAATCCTGTGCTATAGAGCTGTAGTCCTTTCCTTGTTCTAGGGCAAATGGAGCTAGTGGTACATGGCTCAGCTTCAAATGTTGTGGTTCCTCTTGTGCATGCATTACTCTGCTTTTCTGAAGGGTTTGTGTAAGTTGTTGACAGGACAGTTGCATAAGTCTGTCTCAAAAACTAACTCTAGACTCTAAGGTGAGGGAATATATTGGAAGGATAGAAGCTTAGATATTCCTTTACATAAAGTGGCTTGTATATGAGTATAACTATTACATAAAAAGCTCTTTAATTTGGTGTTGATGTTGCTGTTATGATTTGTCAGCAGTCACTAAGCTGGAATAAAGGTCTATTTGCTGGAAGGCAGTCACTGGTAAAGAGAGTCATGTAGTTATTTCTAACAAGGGGAAAACCATTAGAGTTGCAATAACTAATGATCAGTGAATTTACATAATCATTTATTTTCCTTCCTACTTCTGCTTTTCATGCTTGGCTGCTGAAGCAAAACCTGAGTTGTCAGTTCTACCTGCAGGCCAGGGCAATTTTGAAGACTTACACGAGGATGCCTGTACAATAATTTTCTTCCCCGCAATTCTGTGAACTAGTCTTTTCTCTTTTTCCTTCAAGCCTTAGTATAGTTATAATGCAAACAACTTAAAATAGTACATTTATATTTAGAGAAATTTAGTGTAATGATGCAATCACATAGCAGACAGACAACCCAAATCAATCTCTGTCTATCCAAGTTAAATTTCATCAGGGTGCAATGTCCCACTCTTGCTAGTTATGCAGTTCTGGCTAAGGTGTCAACTTTTGAGGGGGAAAAAAAAATAACATGAACTGTCAAAGGTACATTTCTTTGAATTAAGGGTTACATAGTTGATCAAAACAGCTCTTGCATAAGACAGATTTCTCAGCAGGACTCTGCTGCTTTAAACTAAAATTGTCTTGGGTGACTCATTGAGAAATACCACACAATACCTGCAGGGCATCTGCATGTTAATGGACTGCTGTGGTTTGTAAATTTCCTTAGCTTTGATTTCTAAATCATGCAGTTACACTTGGCAAATAGTATTTTCCAGATTGGTGAAATCTGTTCCCTGGTCTACTTGGAGAAGCCTTTTACTTGAAACTTAGGAGAAAATAACTTACAATTTTTGCCCAGACTTTTTTTCTCCTACTGTCTGTTTAGTAGCAAGCTGGGTAACAGGAAAAGATTCATATTGGCCCAAGTTGTACCAAGCTGTGATGAAAGGTCAATTCTTCCCTACTGGCATTCACCCCCCTCCCAGTGTTCAGTGCCATTTGGGCTCTGCATAACAGAAAAGTGAGCCCCAGGTAAAGTGTGATACCTCCAGGTGAGCATCATCCTGCCAGGTTTGTTTCAGAATTTCCCTTTCTGACCAGTTAGAGCTTGTATGCAGCAACAGGTGCTGGAAATTTGGAAGTTACAGAATAGCCTCATATACAATGAGCCTGCATATGAGCATGAGAGGTGCATCTGCAGTTCCTCCCCAAATGGTCCAGCTGTAGCTTCTCTGTAAGTGACTCAGGGTTTATTTAGTTAAACATGAATGACACACACAATACACACCTGATTTTTCTCTTTGACTTAGTGGGAAAAAAGTATTGATGCAATAGTACTTTATATGGCATCTGTCTTGCAGTCTCTGTGCAGATCTAAATGGAGAATGCTTATGACAATGCAACTTCCTTATTTTTCAGAGTCTGATTTACTGTATTACATACAAAAAACAACAACAAAACCCTAGTTACTGTAGCAAGCAGAAAACTAGTTTCCTTAAATAAAAGAGTTGTTAAGGTTACGCTACGTTTTGATTGTTTTATATAACATAAACACAAATACCTAAATTCTGATGTTCTACTTTGCCATTTAGAGAATTGGAGCTCAGCTCACATGTTGCTTCATTAAAATGTTCTTGGGTACACAGGCTGCAAACACAGCTGGATATGTGTAGAAAGACAGTTGCAAATACTTTCTTGCTGTGATGTTACACAAGCACCACAGGTTTTCCTGCATTTTCAGTTTAACTCCCATTCCTTTTTCCGAGCAACAACCCCATCATTTCTCCTTACCCAAAATGCCAGAGCATTTGGGAGTTAGCCAGCATCCTAGGGTTTAGTAGAGCTAGTCACAACATGATCTTGCAAGCATACTAACTTTATTTCCTACTAAAATGCCTGGAGTTCTGTGTATCAGACTGCATTCAACTATAATTACTGGGTTTTAGCACTTTAATGAAAGTAATATGACCCTTATTTTATAATTTTTCTTGTCATTTTTCCATGTGCAGCTACAATTGTGTTAACTTCTTTCAGGAGTTGTTTTTAGTTAGATTATTTTAGTTATACATCCCAATTCTTTTCCTGTGATATATATTATTAACTTGAAAAATAAACTTAAAAATATCCTAATCACATCAAACAATCCTGTGCTAAGAACACAGTCTATAAAACTGTCCAAAAATAATATTCTGTGGAACTTTGAACAATTATTATTTACACTCTTCACTTGTTGTAAGAGTTTATGTTTGTAATGTTACACTTTAAAGTTAGATCTGTTATATCTGAGAACTACAATATAGCCACGATAGCACAGATTTGTAAAGAAAACCACATTTATGAGAGAACATTGTCCTTTTCTAATGATTAAAAATTGTCAAAACTTATATTCCTTACTTTCATGTGTGTCCAACTTAGAAGTTCATCTCTTTTTCACATCTTTAAAAATTTCCCTGAAATTCACAGGTTTTTAAAGTGCAAGATGTTCAAAGGTTTCATGTCTTTGAAAAATATTGTTTAGACCATCAATATAAAGAAAATAACAGCTGTCTGTACAAAAGAGTTCTGCATTGGTTTTGAAGGCCAAATAAAATTGCAGTTTAACAGTTTTAAATCCTGTCAAATGTACAGTTTGATGATGAAAATTTAGTACTGAACACAGTATTGCTCTTGATTAACAAAATATGTGTAATCTTAAAACCTACATTCAATTACTGAAATCCCTGTTTTATAGCACCCAGGATTTTCAGTGCCCTACAGAGGACCCATAGTATTCTCCCCTGGCACATTGCACTGATCAGCAGCAGAAAACCATAAACAGAAAGGTTAAGTTTGGTATGCTCAAGCTGGCATTAGAAGTTGGCTGGAGAGGCAGAAATAGAATCCAGATCTGGCCGTTTGTCACAGATTTTCCCAGGACACCACCCTCTCTCACTTGGCTAAAAAAGTTCTGTGCTGTTTCCAGGGACTCCACTTTGTGTGTTGCCTTCAAAATAGCATGTGCTTTTGCAGTGCCTTTGCTTCAAAGAGGAGCTTAAGACAGACCAAGTAGATTTGCTTGTCCTTTCACTGGCATATATTTTCTTGCTGAAGGTTAAATCTCAGAGCAGCAGTCTCACTGTTGACCTCTTTATTCTGGGATGTTGCATTGGTCTCTGAACTTCAGCAAGTGCAAGTGCTGCATGCACTCTTACCTTACCTCAAACACTTCCTCCTCTTAGGAGCCTTCCTGAAGGCCATACAGTAAAGAAAAACTTGTAAGTTGTTTTCATTTTCTTTTTGTGTGTTTATAAGAGAAATGGATACCCAATTTCTAGCTATTGAAAATACGTATACTGCTACTCCAGCCTTGGTATTACATATTTAGTGAGCTGTTACTATTTTTCCAGGAAGAACAAATACCTCTAGTGTTGTAAACTGTCTTAGTGCGTGTTGTGTATTTGATTTACACAATAGCTTTTAAAGTGATTTGCAATATTAACTATAACTACTGCCACACATCTTTTGGTTACAGAATGGAGATGGCACCATCGACTTCAGAGAATATGTAATTGGTTTGTCTATTCTTTGTAACCCAGCCAACACAGAAGAGACTATTCAGATGGCATTTAAGGTAAGTTCAATTTAGTGTAAATCTACAAACGTGACAAATCAAGACTGACTGTAAGTCTGTTAGCTTTCAAATCATAAGTTTATAGCTTCAATCTGTTATGCAAATGTGAGTAATACTGTTAAACCAATTGACATTTAGAGTGTGAGGGAGAGGGGAAGAATTGCAGGCATCATAGAAAAGGGTTTCAAAAGCCGTGTGAAGGCACTAATGAATATGTAACTTGGCAGGCTAACTCCAAAAATTATTCAGCAGCACTTACAGGTTTTTTTGCCCAAGGTTTTTTTTCTGCTGTGATTCTTCAGTGTCACAATAGATGGAGTAATATCCTCTTGTGGGTCAAGCCTCACTAGAGTCATTGTTCTTAACAAAGAGGCGGAGAAAAAAAAGACAAAAAAATGCAGGACTGGCACATCCAAAATTGATGTACATCTAAGAACTGCAGGCTGGTATTGTGGTGTCCTGACAGTACAAACAGTCAAGGAGCCGTAGGTCTGTTCACACCTCAGGTACAGGCAGGCAATACATGACCAGGGATGCCCAGGCTGTGAATCCTTGACATTTTTTAGTAGCTCTTTGACACAGATTCAGTTATTTTACCCATTAATCTGGTCTTATGAACCATATTGAACAGTATATTGAGATATGTTTGTGTTAAACTGGGTACCTTTTAGCACTGATTTGTACTTGGAAAGTACCAGAATTTTTATGGCAATCCATTAAATCCACTGGCTTCTTTTCAGATAAGCACTACAACTGTTGAAAGTGATTTGTGCTTTTTTTAGGGATGTTTTATCAATACAGATTCCTATAAAGACACAAACCTAGAAACCTGTTTTAATTTCCAGTTTCAGCAGGAAACAACTGGTTCAGCTGGTAAAAGCCTGTTCCAGTCTGAAATGGAACTATGATTTTCTGTTTGCTACTTGTTTTCCTTGCCACTTAATGTACTTTCCTTTGCAATGGGAAAGTTTGCCTGTAGCAAGTACTGGAGAATTACAGCCATCCATCCTTTGTATTTCTCAAGAGGTGATTCATAGCAGATGCTTATTGTCACTACACTGGGAAGGATGGGATGATCAGTGTACATATTGCCTGCATTTCAGGAACCAAAATTCCTTGTTAATTACAATAATTGCTTAGTGGATGACTAATCACATATACTACAATTTAGGTATTTTAAGTCAGAGCATAAACTATGGCAAGTTTAATCTGCTAACAGATGTGCCATAATCTAATGAAAATGAAGACTAAAACCTAAGATGTTCCTTTATAGAGTGGCTGAATCCAGTGGACCCTTAGCATAGCTCATGGTGACAATAAGCATAAACCTTTGTTTATATATTATCAATTTTGTATTAATTTTATCAATGAAGTGATGCTGTGAGGAGAATGTTCAAATCCCAACTACAGCATGTACATTGCTGTGCTAAGTGTCAGCTTAGTCTTATTCCAGAGAAAACACATAAAATCTTTTGCAAGAGAAAGTAGCANCTTCCACAAAAGTAACAAGTGTGCTAAGAGGGATAAGAGGCTCCAGCACTGCAGTGGCCTCTCAGAATGGAGTCTGAGGAGTCCACTTGTCTACAGACAAATGGAATTTTTGGTGCTGCTGTTTCCCCCACATGACTTNTCCCAAGTTTACAGATAACTTGAATTCTGGAGGGCCAGTGTGGGTGGCTGATGTGCACAGAAGGTCCATAGGTGAACTGATACTAAAGTGTTTCTACACTTTATGTCTTTTGCAGCTCTTTGACACGGATGAGGATGGTACTATAACAGAAAATGAGTTTGCTTCTATCATTCAATCAGCACTGGGGGTGCCTGATCTTGATGTTTCTGTGCTCTTTAAAGAAATAGATGCAGATGAAACAGGGAAGCTGTCCTATGGTAAGTTATGTCCTTTTGTAATGAAGAATACTTTGATAGTCAGATGGACAGTGAGTTTCCTTTTTCATTTCTCTGAAATTCTCTGATGGTTCTCATATCTTGTTCTTGGGGAAAACTGTTGAAGCACAGACCTAGATACTGCTGAGATTCTTCAGAGGAAACCAACTGGAGATCATCTTCAGTAAAAGAAGCAGGCACTGAAATTTGGTTTGATTCTGTTGCTGCTACAGACACTTTATCTGTATCTGTGTTTTTCAATGTTTTTCAGATGAGTTCAAGAACTTTGCACTCAAGCATCCAGAATATGCCACATTGTTTACTACATACCTAGATCTACAGAGATACCAGGTAGATCTATCAGAGGAACATGACATTGAGTTACCCAGAGTCAAACACAGCCCAGTTAAGAGTACAACCCTGGTCTCAGAAATAACACCAATTGCAAGAAATAAAGTCTGTCCTGAAGGCAATGAAGAGGATAGCTCAAGTACCTCTGACAAAAAGGATGACTGAGAAGAGTTAAAGACTTCAGCTCTTGAATTCTACAGGATTTTTTCCCTAGCTCTTCATAAGCACAATTGATATAAAACAGAGATGGAAATTACAATTTAAAAAAAAGTTGGGTTTTTTTACTTTCATATAAGGAAGAGTTATTCCTGTTTGAGTATAAGGGAAAAACCACTGTTCTACCTTTAATGTCAGTATCACAATA
>WEIV01030387.1:105919-127390 GCA_013390005.1 Calyptomena viridis
CCTGAATCCTTCTGCAGCTGAAATCTTGTGTTCACCTTGCTCAAGGAGAATTGATTTATTTCTCTTTCTCTGCAAAGTAACTATTTATATCTGCACATACCTATATCCAGAGTTTATCATCACACCTGATCCACTTTTGCTTCTCCCAGCCTGCCTTTCTTAAGTCAAAAAGCAAAACTTCTTTCTCTTCTTTCTTTTTTTTCCTCATAGGTTGCACTTTCTAGACAACTGATTATTTTCATTCAGGTCCTCTGCTTCAGCTGCAGACTTACCATTCCTCAGTAAACTAGAAAACTTTCTGTAGTTTGCAATCAATACTCCTGCTCATACACACCCAGTGTAGGCTTGGCTTTTCTAAAGCAACACGGATTGCCCACTACAGAGCTACCTCCAGTCTGAAGAACTGCTCCATTGATGCCTTCGGGTCTTTACACATATTTCTGGAATTTTAGCTGAACTGCATGGTTTCTCATATGGGCCTTCTTGTGAGGCCCTTCCCACGAGCTGTGAAGCTGTGTTTAGTGTTCCTTTTGAGACAAACAGGTTATAACAAGAACACCATGTTTTCCAAGGAGCCACCTGCAAGGACATCATAGAAGGCAAAGCAAGACAGAAGGCCCAAGAGCCCCTGGAGAAGCTCCAAGGGGCAGAGCTGGGGATGAGCGATTTTGGGATTGGAGGTATCTGTGACATATGATAATTGATTAGTATTGAAAAGGGGTACTGATGTAATGGGGGGGAATCCTCTGTGTCCTCTGTGTATGGTGGACCTGGAAGCTTCCATTAAAGACCAGCTCTTCACTCCTGTCAGGAAAGCTTTTTCTCTTGTTTCAGGCATCACCGTAACCAGCTTCCTCCTTTCTTCCTACAACTGCTCATTCCTGCAGTATCTTAGCTTTATCCTTACTGAATTTAAAAGATGAGTTTATCAAGAACATTTTGATCATCTCAAATTATTGTTAAAAAGAGCTTTCTTATTTAAAAAAGCCCCTTTATTTCCCTTTTGTTAAGGATATTATCTTCCTAAAACTTCACTAAGCATCTGACAGTGCACTAGAAGCAAAGCACAACAGATTAGAGAGACATGATGAAAGCTTAGAGGCTATAATTGTTCAAAAAGAATAATTTCCTTTTCAAAGGTAAACATCAGCCTTGCAGACAAAGATAAGGCCAAGTGCACAGATACACAAGTCTGTGTTTCTGCTCATATCTCCTGATATCAAAGATTGCAGGAAAATTCAAAGTGTTTTCTTAAAACGTAAAAAAGAAATGAACAGGAAAAAGTGTAGGAGACTAGAAGGAGTCATACCAGAACTGTCAGCAGCTTTTAGAAAAGCTGTTTTCCTCAATGCCGGAAGTCTTTGAAACAGGAGATAACCAGCCATGAACTACAGCAGCCATTCAAAGCAGAAATCATTTTAAATGTTTACATTTTGTACACTGGCCTTTCGAATGAAAGCATGCCAACCTCCATAATGTTATTTAATTACATGTCTTTGACAGCCCATCTCTTATAAGCAGAAAAGTGTATTGTCAATATACACAAAGAAGAGAGAAACAGCAGCATTTTCACCTATATGATTTGAGAGGAGATTTGAACTATTATTAAACCAAACTTAAAACCACTAAACTTAAAACAACCTTGTAAATAAATTACAAGCATGGGCCATTCTTTCTACCTTTGCTATTGCCAATTTTAAAGGCAAAAGTCTATGCTTTATATAGCGGAAACTTCTCTTTTAGCAGAAAAGATACATTGGACCAAAGAGAACCAGCTCTTTAGACAACAAGTACTAGGACACACCTTTGACAAAACCCTCCATTATTCATTTGTTACAACAGACTTTGCAGCCCTAACAGAAGAAATATCCATTGAACTAAGTATTGCATAAAGTGCTTAATTAGAGTTTCTACCTTTCCTGGATATTTAACAGTTTATAAATAGACAAGGGAAAAGGAAAGCAACTACCCTGCCAAGAGTTACACAGGAGAGTACCAACATTGCAGACATAGGAACACAAGAGTTCTGACTCCTGATTAAGTGAATTACCCATGGGTGCTCGTGGTGTCCCAAACCCTGTAGTCATTGATATTCTTTGCTTTAATGCTGCCACTAAGAAGGCGAACTCAGCATCAGGCCATGAAAAACACAGATTAAACAGATCTGATCATTTATGTCAAGATGGTGCATTTAGACTCTTTTAGCATCTTTTTCCATGTCCGAATACTTGTACCTCTTACCTGCAGCTATCTCTGACTTGCTTGCTGTCACTAGGCATTTTCATGACACCAAGTCTGATTCTTTCTGTCATGACTCAGTTTATGCCAAGGTGCAAAAGAAAGAAGTCTCGGGTCTCTATGCAGTTACACAGGGGTACATCGGCAAGTTCTGCCCCAGCAGACACCAGCCTGCCAGCACTGGTCAGTGTCTGACCTTCTGGTGGAGTCAGTCAGTCTCAATTTACTCTTCTTCCAGCCTAATGTGGACAATTTCACAGTAGACAAAAAACCCCTCCCCTCCACCTAATCTCTTATTATTTTCCCAAGTGGAGTCCATCTAGCTTACATCAAAGAACTGGTCTCGTTAAGCCATTGTTTTATAAGTCGATAATATTTTTCCTATCCATAATACAGAAGACACTGCTGATAGAAATATGTCAACAGGAAAACAAACAGGCAGCATTTGACATGCTATTAGTCTAAGTTTGGGTGGATAAATAAATCATAGATCAAATATTCATATGGGGGAAAGCACTGTTTATTTCCACTGGCTTCATTACGCACATACCTTCTATACAGCACAGTGACAAAACACACCCCACAAAAAGGATGTCACAATGTACCCGAGAAAGGACTGTTGATGCAACCAGGACAATGTATTCCCTCCTTAGAAAGTGCTTCAGTCTCTTAGGAATATATCACACTGGTCATACAAAACAAAGCCAGCTGGAAGTGTCCTTTAGCTCTATCACTGTATATGGCAGGATAATTCATCAAGACTGAATCGTTCCTAAACACTGGATGTTTGTCTGAAAGTAATTTGTTCTATAAGTGCAATAAATATTAAGTGTTTCACCCCTTTATTTAAAATATTGAAAACTTCCACACTATTTTTAGATGAAAAATGTATGCTAATCCTAGTCTGATCCTACATCAGGCCTATCCATCAACCATCTTCTAAATAAGAAAATATAAAATAACTTAATTATGCTAAGTTGTTAGTCATCTACACATATTTCAGTTACCATACTCTTCATAATAAATGCAACCTTAACTATAATAAAGCCTGGATGATCAGGTCAGCATGTCTTCTCTCCTAAAAGGGTGCTGCTTTTTGTTCTTTTTTTCCACCCAAAGTCTTTCAAATAAAACACATGCAGACATAGAGTCTTGGATTCTTAGTGGTGAAATGAACCATCAAAAGAGAATATTCATTTTTGGAAGTTTGTCACTACACAGATGCCTGTAACCCACTGGTGGCACCGAATTTCAGACTGTGGGGAATGATTAAAAAAAAATCAAGAGCTCTTTTTTAATTTTCAGAAGCAGTTACTTCAGAGGAATCATCTCAGAAAGGTAGAAATTTACCTTGATCTCTAGACAAATGCTGTGTGGAAGTATCCAGACACAGAAGGTTGTGCTGTTTAAAGGTCAAAGGTGCCTCTGTGCCTAACGTGCCATGTTCCAAAAGCTACCTAGATCTTAGAGGACCAAGTGTCATTAAAATACATTTTCAGTCTTTTTCTTCAGAAAAAGCAGCCCAGGTAAGCACAGGGCACAAAGATGGTGTGATAGAAGAGAAGAAAATCCATATCCATTTTAATTGCAAAAATAAGCTTTCTAGAGGACCTAAGCCCAAACCACTCTTCCTCCACTGCCTTCTTAAGGCAAACAAAGCCTGATGAGAAGCCAGGCAGCACTCACAGCACTGCTGGAAGAACTCTCATCCTGGTAATCAGGCAGAGGCACAGCAGCAGCATGACACAGACTTCTTGGCTTACAGCAACTTCCAGTCAGCATTGCTGTGGGGATAATGGAAGGTGTTTGCAACCCAGTGCAACAAACCCCATGTATTTTCTTTGCTGAAAGCCTCATTTATGCACAAGGAAGCTCATTCTCATTTATATTGCACAGTAGCCCAGTGAGTTAGTTATTGCTGCTGCAAGTTGGTGCTGGCTCACAAGGCAGGTCTGTTTGTGTTGGCTTTTTTCCAACAATGGCAACTTCTGTTCAATTCTTTCATTATTCAAGGCTGGGTGGAGGAACAGTGCCATGGCACCATATTTTGCTCTGACCTTTTCTTGCTTACAGGCTTCTACTGTAACTGGTCCATGTTCATCACCATACTCATTACAACATTGGATTCTCATTAATTGATAAGACAGTTCAAAAGCCAGTGCTGCTGATCTTTGAATTCACTTACCATGAGAGAACATCTAATGAATAGCTTTAATTGAACACATTCAGCCCTGGGTTACACAGCAGATGTCTTCTACAGCCCAAGCCTTACTTACCAGTCTTGCTATATAGTTGCAATCACATATCATTTCCCCTACTCCTTGACTGGACAAAAACATTTTAAAAGATCCCACATCATGCTCCAAAAAAAGAGGGAACACAAAAAACTAACATAAGCCACAGCCTTTCAGGAAATATTAATGTTCTTCCAGCAATATTAACACTAAAATCAAGGTAACTTTAGTTGCATAACTATTTCAATCAGTGTCTGGCAACTAGCAATCTGAATTTCATTTGTTCCTACGAAATAAAATAAACTGAACTCACTTCTTTTAATGGCTGAAACACTTTCCCAAATGGGTGCTTATTCCTCCCAGATGTAGTCAGCACTTGGTCTCAAGCCACAAAAAAACTTAGACCATATCATTTCTCCTTTACCTTCACTTTCTCCATTTCTGTGTCTTCTGTATGGAACATTAAACACTGGAAGTAACACAGGTACATTTGCAGTTCAAATAACTAACTGGAGGCAAGCAGACTCTATAGTCTCAACAAAAACCCTGTATTCAAATAACACCTGTACCTCACAGTAGTGTGTGAAAAAGAAACACTGAATGAACAAAGAAATGCAGCAAAAACTATGCCTAATGTTAAACACATGAAAGTGTCCTCTTACCCCTTCCCTGGGCCTTACTAAGTAAGTTTCTGGGAGAAGCAGAACAGCTGAGGCTTTCTCAGAGACAGATGAAACAAGATCACCTCACTCCAGGAACAGGTATCCCTCATTTGTTTGTTTTGGATATCATTAAGCATCCCCAAAACTCAGCTGCATCCCTCTAGGGAAAAGTTAGGAGTGATTTTTTTTTTTTTTTTTCATATTACAGGCAAATGCTCACCATTACAAACAACTGTGTGGACCTCCCTTACCACTATTCAGTAAAGGCTGCATTCCCAACACAAGATAACATAGAAGATTTTAACAAATTCAGCAAATTTCAAGGAAGATTCAAAGAATGGCAGCTCCATTCCTGCAAAAGGAACCAATTAAAGACCCAGCACGAAAAGGAATTTTGAATGTATTGCTCTTGAATGAAACAATGTTTGAAGAAGGAAATGAATTTGTTTATGAGACACATTGTTGGCTTTGCTGAGTTTTACTACCATAGTTTTCCTCCAAGAGGAAATACATCATTAAACAAGAAAGAAGAAAGCCTCTATCAATCCCAGTAAAGCAGCCTCCTTTTAATGTCAGCAGTGACATGGTAAGACTTCTACCAGAGTTTTATTTGGCATTTTTAATTATAAATCCTCCAAAACTTACAAGGTCCAATTTACATTCAAATTCCTTCCAAAAGGTCGGGATTTTGATGTGAGTTCATTACATATTCGTATCTGAGGGGGTTTTTTTTAAACTTGAATTCTTTAGGATTTGGACTGGCCTTTATGTTAGGCATTTACAGAGCCTATAACAACAGGGCCCCAAACCCCATTGAAATACAAATAATAATTTATTCATCAAAGAAATCTGACCTTTTCATGCACATTTTTGGAAGCTGTGTTATCAGGTAGATCTGCCAAGGAACAGAACCCAGAAAATAGGTCCTACAAAATGTATACCAGAATCAGATAATTACATTGTATGATAATGAACTAGCACAGTTAAGGAAGCATCAATACTGCCTTAGTGGTTCCTAAAAGTAAAAAACTGAATTAGTGTGCCATCAGAGCTGTTATTATAGCACAGAAACACAGCACAAAGCTTCCAGCACTTCTCTGTTCCTGGCCTCGTACTTGTTCCAGTAAGAAGACTCTGCCCTGCTGCTGCCTCTGTAGCTCTGACCCGTTTTTTTCCTTCTCCCTGTAGGGCCTGGAACAAAGTTTTCCCGAGATCAATTCAAAAGAGGGAAAAAAGATTGAGTACAAGAAAAAATAGGGAAAAGTATAAGATGAGTAATATGGGAGTCATCAGTAGACAATGTTAATTATTAATTGATTGAGAAAGAGAATATTGAAGTGCTGTTGCTGCATTAAACCCTGCCTATGCCTCCTTACAGACACATAAATCAAGAGTTTTGGGGGCGGAAGCCCATAAGAAAGGGAGACAACTATAGCAATTCTGTACCCTCAAAAAAACCCAGAGAAACCAGTAACTGACCTAGATGTAGTAAAATATGGGTAGTTTTGCCTTCAGGAGCCCTCTCCCTGATTAAGTTATTGACCATACCAACCTCATCGGGTTGTACTTTTTTATTTTTTCTCTTCTAGTCTCACTAGTTCAGCGTATACTGGCATAACTATAGATACGATATTCCTTCAGTGTAGAGTTTGCCTTCTACACTTGGCCTAGGGTCTCCTAGAGCACAGTCCTGATGGAAACAAAAGAAGGAGGAAGAAGCTTCCCACTCTCAAACAACTCACCCTCCCATCCTCAAACTCCCCCATGATTTCCTCCCTACTTACTGATTTATTGAGAGGGCTGCTGTGCTAACCAGAGATCAGAGTCCAGCAAATTCACAAATTTCCTTCTTGCAGGCTAAATAAACAAGCCAGTTCTTAGCTGCCAGCACATAGATGTCCTAACCAAGCAGTATCTACTCCTATCTTATTTTTAATTTTTTGCTCTCCCATAATGGAAAAAAAAAATAAAAAGGAAAAGAAAAGGAGAAACCACATTTCTCAATTTCCCCTGAAAGCTTTGACTCCAACTCAACTCATCTGCATCAGGTTGCTTTAGCTCAGAGCCCTCACTGGAAGGTCTCTGAACTCCTTGCTGGAGCTGAACTCAAGGCAAACCACTCTGCTGTGTGGCCCAGCAGGAGTGTGAGCACCTTATAAAAATGTACTGAATTCAACACTCCCTCCTCCAGAAAATCCACANCGGGTTGTACTTTTTTATTTTTTGTCTTCTAGTCTCACTAGTTCAGCATATACTGGCATAACTATAGATACAATATTCCTTCAGCGTAGAGTTTGCCTTCCAAACTTGGCCTTTCACTTTTGAGCCCTTATAGTTCACATTTTCAAGCTTGTGGGCTAGAAATGTNGGAGAAACCACATTTCTCAATTTCCCCTGAAAGCTTTGACTCCAACTCAACTCATCTGCATCAGGTTGCTTTAGCTCAGAGCCCTCACTGGAAGGTCTCTGAACTCCTTGCTGGAGCTGAACTCAAGGCAAACCACTCTGCTGTGTGGCCCAGCAGGAGTGTGAGCACCTTATAAAAATGTACTGAATTCAACACTCCCTCCTCCAGAAAATCCACAAACTGCATGGTGAGAGGCAGAGGTTGGGAATGAGACAGACCCTTTGATTTCCTTCTGCACTTCCATGAAAGCTCAGGCTGATCCTTGCCCAAATTAATATTTCACAATAGCTTGCAATTAACCTAAAAGCTTCTCTGAAGAACTGGGAGTGACAGTGTACAGCTCATTGTTCTATGCTGCTCAGGAGTTCATACTGTGTATTCTAGCAAATCTTGATTTTCTGTAGTCTGCTTTTGGTTTGACTTCCTTTCACATACATTCAACTCACTCTTCCTCCTCCCTTTTCTAAATTTTTTTTTTTTAATTTTTTGTGCTCCTTTATGCAGAGAATTTCAGCACTGTACAACTACAGGACAGCACAACTGAGTGGAACATTAGGGCCTGATCTCATTTGTTTCTCTACCATGATAGACTTGCAGAATGTAAATTATCTTAGAAAGGTTCTGAGATGTCTCTCTGAATGCACAGAAGAGACTCAAGTGGTTTTCCTCTGATGCGTGTCATTAAATATCACAATAAAAAACCCTCACAAATTAGTCTTCATTTTCCTTCAACAAAAAAGCGAGGCATTTAATTTTATTATCCTTTCACTTTGGAGCCCTTATAGTTCACATGTTCAAGCTTGTGGGCTAGAAATGTAACTTTTCATCCTTGCATGGAAGCTAGACAGAGTCACATGAAAATGAAAATGAAAGGTGGGACTTTATGAAAATACCCTAAATATTGTAAGGTTTGGGCAACTTGGCAGCCCTGGGCCCACCCACAAAGACAGAGGATCCCTGGGGAGCTGCAGCATAGCTGCCCATCTGCACCAGGCCACACCACCCACCAGCCCTCCCCAGCTCTGTTCCAACTCAGTCTTGCTGCCAGGCTCTCCCTGGGGCTGGCAGGCTCTCAGCTTCTCTTTTAAAAGTGTGTCCCTCCTGCTGCAGATCCTTTCAGAGGATGCTCTGCTGTTCCACCCTGTGCTCGTTTGCCTGGGTTCATCTCTATAGTCAGAAGCACAATTGTCTTTGCATCATTCAGTTTCCCCCCTTACACAGTGAAGGCAGGCCCAGGTCCCATCCCCTTCCTGCTGCACTGTCCTCAGTGTAAGAACAGTGTCACTTAAAACAGAAGTAAAATGGTGCCATTTGGGTTCCCATTCTGTACCCAAATCCTAAAAGAACAGTGGCCGCATTCACCAGAGGCAAAGGCACAGATGAAGGGTAGGCGGATACATGGCAAAATGTTCTGCCATGCTTGGAGAGAAGCTGTGTTTGCCTTCCCCGTGCACAGTCATATTCTCTATGCTTAAATTTGAAAAATCCAAATTACAGACACAGGGAAGGCAGGAATAATAATCTTCTGCTGATATTACATAGATGAATTAGTTAATTACCATGATGTGGAGGGATATAAGAGAGCACCAGTGGGGAGCCTGCAAATGCAGGTGTCTGATAAGAAAGAAAAGGAGCATAACTGTCAGCTCTTCTTATCAGGGTAAATTCTCTTTGTGAAGTGCAATGGGACTCCAGTAACCAATGTGGAATCCCATTGTTACCATACTTACACCATGATCCCTCCTGGGAGTGCTAAAAACTGTGTATTCTAATGTGTACCAGAAGGCCAGTTATCCTGATATTAAGCTACCCAGGAGGTGGATTGCAGGCAGAACAGATGTATAGAGTCAGTATAGCCTGCAGAAGTATCTTCAGTCTACACAGAAGGTAAGAATTTGCATTGACAGGATCCAAGTCTGTCCATGGTCTTTTCCATAGCACAGTCTGAGCCACTATTTATGTATCTCTTCTCCTCTCCCTCTAATCTGTTGCCACCATAATATTCAGTCCCTGTCTCTAACAGTGCACAAGCACAGGATAAAGTCCATTGTAGATTTGCTATTACAACAGGGTTCCAGACTCTGCTTTCAAACAAGTCACAATATTGTCTCAGAAACCGAAAAGAAATTGTTAATGACAGTATAGAGGTGAGTATATTCAACTTCTCCATCATACTTTCCCAGTGAATGGTAATTTTTGACTTTGACCATGAGGAATTATACACTCTTTCATCATAACTTGAATACTAAGAAATTGCAACATGCAACTCTCCAGAAAGCAAGAGATTTTTCAGTGTTGAAGATACATCTGAATGTTCCATCTTCCCTTCAAAGCAAAATGTCTCACGAAGAATCTCTCATGCTGATTAATCTCCTGGTATCACTACACTTTCAGTACATAAACAAAAACTGAAGCTTTAACTGGGCAAAGTACCATCATATTTTTTAATTACATAATTTTATGTTTAGCCATTTCTATGCTTATGTTTTGCTGAGGTGCAAAAAACATACTTTGATTAAGAGCACTTGGAAAACTAAATATTCACAGCAAGGAGGGATGACTGCATGTTCACCTGCTGGTTACATCTCAGCTCATTTATTTGAAATTAAGTCAGAAACAACTGATTCTTCAAATGTATGTCTAACTTCAAATTCAGAGTTTTTATTCCTCTTCATTTTACATCAAAGAGGACAAGATGCAATCAGGCAAAATTTGGTATTAGCTTCAGCAGACATACATAGAATTAGAAGGTCATAAAAGATTCAATTCCTGGAAATGGCAGAGACAGATGATGTCTGCTGTGCAAGAGGGGTGGCAGTCAGAGGAATGTCAGGGGCACAACCATGTTCTAAGATCTTGTATCACCTCTTCTATTTGTTTGCACCACAGCAAAATATTAATGAAAACATTATCTTAACAACATTTCCTAGACGTTGATTACTTGACTTTGTATCTAGGACTGGCCTTTAACATTGTCATTCACAGGTCTCAAAGATGTGCCTTAAATCACCATATTTGCTGCATCATTAGGGATGTTTGGATCTTCCTTCTTTTCAAAGCAAGTGTCTTTAATTTCTGTAGAAAACTACTGAGCTCTAATCTTTTCCAAGGTCTACAGTATTTTATAGAAAAAGAGAACAGGCCCATAAGCCAAGACTAAGCTTCCCTCAGGACTTCTCTGCAGCTCCAGCTTCAGCAGCAGCACAAATCCCAGCTGCTGCGCACCCTGTGCCTACAGGCCGGAGCGTTCCCGTTCATTCCCGCGGCTGGAGGGAAGAACAACCAGCAGATGGAGCTTTAGGGCAATCCAAAAAGACACTCTCCGCCTTTCCTTCCGCAGCATTTATTGGAAAGTCGCTCTTAAGCGCATCCCCGCAGGCAGCCACGCAAAGTTTCCTGCCAGAGGAGCGGAGCCGCTCAGAGCCAAAGCACGGGCGCTGTTATCCCTCTGGACAACTCAACAACCCCAGTCTGGACAAAAACAACCCCACCCGGGCACCTGCTGCGTCTGCTCTGTGGGATACCTGGAATGCCGGGGCAATGCTGCCTCTGGCAGCCCGTGTGCCTCCCTCCCGCCGCTCCGGCAGCAGTGCGAGTGTGTGTTCACTCGGATTAGTGCACACCCAAAGCAGCAAGTCGTGCAACGCTAAGTTCACTTCACTAGCGGTATGCTCAGAGCAATAATGAAAACATTTTTTCATGTATCTTTTCATTCTTTGCAAAACTAGGTTAATGCCTATGAAAACATCTGTGCTTAGTCTGAAAACGCTGAAAAGGAATTAGAAGTTAGGTGAGTAACAAGAGGGAAATCCTGTCTTCTACTACCCTGCAGCATTTCCAGCTACATTAAATACGTACACAAGTTTACTTGAAGTTGCTTTCACTCTGTAAATTTTCTCTCTTTTCAAAGAACACATATAAATAAAAAAGGGGGGGTTTCTTCATTTTATAACCTCTGCTTCCAGTACCTCTCCATTTCCTGGTGTTCAGGCACTGGGTGTCTCCAGAAGGAATTTACTCTCTCCTACATCACTGGCCAACATTTTGGGCTTACCTGCTTCTTTTAACACACATGCACACACACACACTGCACTCTAGAAACAACAGGTGCTCTGTGTAACGTGGTTGTTGTAAGTGCAGCCTTCCCTTAGAATCTCGGAGCTGAAAAGCGTGATAGATACAGGTACATACAGGTAAGACAATGAGCACTTACTGCTTTCAGTGCACAAATTAACACAGAGGTGGTTAATTATCATTTTGTGTTTCTCGCTTAGAAAATGCATCCCCCTCCTTCACTCTCCCCCAACACTCCCCAGGGTTTTGCTGATTTGGAAGCTCACAGCCACTGTACTTAAAGAAATCAAATGTCCACAGTCCCTACCATATTTAGGATCTAAAAGTTAACTTGTTTTACTTAGAGTTGCTTTTTCCCAGGTCTACCTTCCTTCAATTCAGCCTCTTGTTTCTGACCTTTCAGCTTATCAGCATTGATTTATTTAATATAAAGTAGTGAGGTTACCTGAGATCAATTATACCTTTTTTTCTGTGCAATTTCCAATGCTTAATACATCTGTTACTGCACAGCCGCAGGGACAACTTGTCCAGCTGGATCCTAAATTATTTCAATCCTTAATTCAATTGTATTTTTGCCACAGCCCAGCCAATGAGCATAATTCTTTTATGGCTAAGAAGCCTCTTTAGAAATAATCCAATAGCCCATATTAAAATATAGGTCATTGTGAAAACTGCCAAGTGCCTGACTTGTCATAACTTTGAAGACAGGCTCTGAGCCTCCTTCAGCATTGCTGGTTCTTTTGGTGCTTGGAGGCTTAATTTTAAAACAATCAGCTTAACAAAAACAATTTACTTAGAACTGTCCAAACTACTCAATGTTAGCTGGGAAGCTAATTTGCTACTTGGTGCTGCACTTGGATAAATGCTACAACTGAGGGCAACTGGAGGTTTCCAAGTACTAAATCAGTTCACAACTTGATGTGCCTGTTGCTACAGAACTGCAAAGACTTTTGTCAGTAAAGATAAGTAAAAGCCATTCAAACCTAACCTATATATGAGGTGACCACATGAAGACACCCAAAAGATAAATGTGTAAACTTGCATAAGACAAAACATACAAAAAATGTTCTTAAACTTTGAGTAGAAATTATTGTTGGCTCTGACTAATACTCACTATGAGACTTGGATCCTTTCAATTGTTTGTATTTTTAAAGATTCTCTTTCCCTTTAAAAGAAATCAAGAACTCGTCTTGTTCAGTGTTTTGGAGGAGACTACTTTTAATTAGCTATTGGATTTTTTCCTCCTGTCTCAGAGAGATGGAATCACAGCCTCAAAAGCTTAAGGAAATGATTTGCCTTAGGACCACTGATCGCCACAATTATCCTTTCTCTTGAGTTAGAGCAATGGAAAGCTCAATCTAAAGCAATGGAAAGCTAACTGCCCCTAGGTAGATAAGGTTAATCTGACTTTTTTCTGTGTTTGTGGAAGTTCAGCATCTAGCACAACAGAACTCTGACTTGGATATCACTGCAGTGTAAACCTAAGTAGTGGAAGCTGCTGCTTGCATGTCTTCCCTTATTGAAAAGGCAACTTTATTTAGCATAATTCAATTGTTTCTGAGTACTCTTAGAGAANGAAGTTGCTTTCACTCTGTAAATTTTCTCTCTTTTCAAAGAACACATATAAATAAAAAAGGGGGGGTTTCTTCATTTTATAACCTCTGCTTCCAGTACCTCTCCATTTCCTGATGTTCAGGCACTGGGTGTCTCCAGAAGGAATTTACTCTCTCCTACATCACTGGCCAACATTTTGGGCTTACCTGCTTCTTTTAACACACATGCACACACACACACACTGCACTCTAGAAACAACAGGTGCTCTGTGTAACGTGGTTGTTGTAAGTGCAGCCTTCCCTTAGAATCTCGGAGCTGAAAAGCGTGATAGATACAGGTACATACAGGTGAGACAATGAGCACTTACGGCTTTCAGTGCACAAATTAACACAGAGGTGGTTAATTATCATTTTGTGTTTCTCACTTAGAAAATGCATCCCCCTCCTTCGCTCTCCCCCAACACTCCCCAGGGTTTTGCTGATTTGGAAGCTCACAGCCACTGTACTTAGAGAAATCAAACGTCCACAGTCCCTACCATATTTAGGATCTAAAAGTTAACTTGTTTTACTTAGAGTTGCTTTTTCCCAGGTCTACCTTGCTTCAATTCAGCCTCTTGTTTCTGACCTTTCAGCTTATCAGCATTGATTTATTTAATATAAAGTAGTGAGGTTACCTGAGATCAATTATACCTTTTTTTCTGTGCAATTTCCAATGCTTAATACATCTGTTACTGCACAGCCGCAGGGACAACTTGTCCAGCTGGATCCTAAATTATTTCAATCCTTAATTCAATTGTATTTTTGCCACAGCCCAGCCAATGAGCATAATTCTTTTATGGCTAAGAAGCCTCTTTAGAAATAATCCAATAGCCCATATTAAAATATAGGTCATTGTGAAAACTGCCAAGTGCCTGACTTGTCATAACTTTGAAGACAGGCTCTGAGCCTCCTTCAGCATTGCTGGTTCTTTTGGTGCTTGGAGGCTTAATTTTAAAACAATCAGCTTAACAAAAACAATTTACTTAGAACTGTCCAAACTACTCAATGTTAGCTGGGAAGCTAATTTGCTACTTGGTGCTGCACTTGGATAAATGCTACAACTGAGGGCAACTGGAGGTTTCCAAGTACTAAATCAGTTCACAACTTGATGTGCCTGTTGCTACAGAACTGCAAAGACTTTTGTCAGTAAAGATAAGTAAAAGCCATTCAAACCTAACCTATATATGAGGTGACCACATGAAGACACCCAAAAGATAAATGTGTAAACTTGCATAAGACAAAACATACAAAAAATGTTCTTAAACTTTGAGTAGAAATTATTGTTGGCTCTGACTAATACTCACTATGAGACTTGGATCCTTTCAATTGTTTGTATTTTTAAAGATTCTCTTTCCCTTTAAAAGAAATCAAGAACTCGTCTTGTTCAGTGTTTTGGAGGAGACTACTTTTAATTAGCTATTGGATTTTTTCCTCCTGTCTCAGAGAGATGGAATCACAGCCTCAAAAGCTTAAGGAAATGATTTGCCTTAGGACCACTGATCGCCACAATTATCCTTTCTCTTGAGTTAGAGCAATGGAAAGCTCAATCTAAAGCAATGGAAAGCTAACTGCCCCTAGGTAGATAAGGTTAATCTGACTTTTTTCTGTGTTTGTGGAAGTTCAGCATCTAGCACAACAGAACTCTGACTTGGATATCACTGCAGTGTAAACCTAAGTAGTGGAAGCTGCTGCTTGCATGTCTTCCCTTATTGAAAAGGCAACTTTATTTAGCATAATTCAATTGTTTCTGAGTACTCTTAGAGAAGTAAAAAATGAGAAACAGATTTTAGGTAAATGAGGCTTTCATATCCACCTCTCCTCTGTGCATGCTATTCTCACTGGCCACAGAGGGAGTTCTGTTTCTGCACCAAAGGAAATCATTTGGTACCAAATGCTAATATTAGGCCTAGTAGAAAGTACCAACCATGAACAATTTAAATGTTTTCACTGTTTGCTTAGACTTAACTGATCAGTAAATCAGCTGGTTTGCACTTGGCAAAAGAGTCAGTCCTACTGTGTCATCAGATATAGATGCACAATGCCTCAAACCGAATAAGACCACAAAAAGATTGGCTTTGAATGTTCAATAATGACTATAGTAAACAATAAACTTAAGATTCTCAGGGGTTTTTTGCAGCCTGGACATTTGAACGTATTTTATTTGCTGTACAAGCAGAGATATCAGGAAGAGACTGGCACCAAGAGGAAGGACACATCCTCCCAGCAAGCAAGGACAGATTGCTTCTGGGTTTTTGTTTAGTCTTTTCAACAGGACAAAAATAATACCCAGCACCTTGCCATCAGTGCTGCAGCAAAAATATCTAATCTTAGGATCATACAAATCTCAATTAATTTTCATATCATTATATATTTTGGGTCATCTCAGTCTAGATTTGGACATCAAGCAAGGTGTCTTGTTCAGGGTCTGCAGATGACAGGAATTATGAAGTACCTTACAAGTAATGAAGTATCTCATTTAGGGAGATGCAAATAATCCTGTGACCACACAGATTTCCCAAGTTAAAACACTTTTCACAGATTATACCCATAGGTGCATAAACACAGAAAACTCCTACATGTGAAACAAGCTTCCCAAAGGAAGGCAGATTAATCTGGTACCTTGTTCTGATAACTGCCTTTTATAAAAGCAAGGAAAATGTGGTAGATATTAATCTATCATGACTTTACAAAAGTAGCTGTTACAATGACACTTATAATTGTTAGTCTGAGCAGAAGATGTGGAGATAAATAGAATTGTTAAGACAGGAAAGGAACTGACTAAAGAGGATATAATACTATGTTGTGCTATAAGGGTAATTACAGGCTTGGAGTGAGATTACCCATCCTGAAAGATGTGTTAATGGGAATGATCTTATTAAATATTTGCATTAATAATATGCACCCAAAAGTTTGTGTTTGCTAATGAAATTTGGAGATGATAAAGTTGGCAGGTAGTATTAAATCAGTGAAGAATGGGACTTGCACAGGAAAAAAAGGAAACCTAGCATAACAGAAATGGGATGGAAGCAAAGAGAATATAATGTTAAACCTGGTCTTTAAGAAACAGAGAAGTGACAGAGTAGAATGACTTGGGTGTTTCTAACCTGTCTGTGGACAAACATTTAATACAGGTGTGAAAAAGGTAAGTGAGATCCCCTTCTTGTTAAAGTCTTGGCTGATAGTCCTGGGAATCATTTCTATTTCACTAAAGGTTTGGTAAGACTTCATCTGAAATCTAGGCCATCTTTGCTCAGGAAAGGATTATTCCAACCAGAAAAGAGGAAGATTACACAGACATATGACATAGTGAACCCAGAGGAAGGACTACAGTGGACCCAAGTGGACTGGTTCTCAGAGACTAGGTCAGTGTGTGCCCTTGCTCCCTTTTGGACCCTGCATCCACCTTCTCTCCTGCACAAGTCAAGATGAAGGAAGGAGGATGGCATTCATCTCATGTACTGTCAGACTGAAATTAGGAGTGCTCCCAGTTTCACTCCACTTACATGCAGCTTTGCAAAATACAACCATCTCTGAGATGGAATAAGCCTGACACTAAAGCAGCAGCAAGAGCTTGACATTCAAAATCAGGTAGCAATAAAGAATGTTGTTGAAGCTGAAACTTAACTGCTATGTGAAATGTTCCAAAGGGGATTTACAATCCTTAAAAGATACTAAATGCTAGTAAGCCAGAAAGAGGCCAAAGGGAGGTGGAAAGGGTGTGCCTATAGAAAGAGGGCAGTGGTGAAATTGTGAAGTATGAAACTCCTAGACTTCAACATCATCTCCACACACACATGAATTCTATATGTTATAAATCAATAAAGATGGCATGGGATAACTTGCTAGGGTGACACTGATGGCCCTCATGAAGGTGGTCATCTGATGCCAGAGGTACCAGATCCCAGGTAAAATGAGCTTTGGAGGTGTGTATGTGTGACTATCTCAAGCAGCATAAGGAAGACAGAAATGCTACTATCATGAGAAACAGGGAGAGGCCCTGTCTTCCCCTACTGTCGGAGTCCAGGATATCGAGACTGGACCTCAGATTGCCCTGGAGGGTCTGGGACCCTCACAGAGACCTCAGGAGGATACAGTTTTTGATCTGTGTCCCTGGGAAGGACTTCCAAAACTGATGGAAGCAAGAGCAGCAGAAAAAATAATTTGGATTATAGTTTAGTTAGTCATAGAAGTAAAGCTTATAGTTTTAGGTTTTGTAGTATAGATATAAAAGAAGACAACATGGAGGATTTTGGGTGTTTCCCTGAGTTCTTCTTCTTGCCCCTTGCACTGCAGCAGAGCTGGCATTTAGAGATTGGTAGAATAGGTTTGAGGTAGAGAAGACGTGTTAGTAATAAGTTAGGATTATTGGTACCGAATTGTAAACATAATAGGTATTATCATATCATTGGTCATTAGTGTCCTTAAAAACTTAGAGGCAGTGGCCATTTCGGCACTTCCAAGGCATTTCAGGCACTTCTAAGGCAGCACACACTTTGGTGTGTTAAACCCAGGTTAGGGTGACATGTTAAGTTGTGATAAAGCTCAATAAACAGAAGAAAAACTGAGAAGCTGCGAGTTTCATTCCTTTATCTGGTACTGGACTTTGATAACAAGAAGCAATTACTACGAGCATTTTTACAAGAACATAATAACACCCTACAACTTGGCATTCTTGCATAAACAGAATACCAAAACACTGTGGAGTGTTTCTGTAATATTTATTTTCAGTCTGAAGACAGTTTGTAGCATGACAGACACTGTCAAAATGCAGGCTTGGACCAACCCAAACAGGCCCTTCTCAGTGAAAGAGATGCAACTCTTTAGCTCTAAGGAAGAGATACTAAGACAATGGGCTTGTAACAATACAATGCAGAGCTTTAAATATTAAGTAAACAGTACATTTGGAATGGAATTATGATTGTAGAGACACTGTGAAGCAAACCTGCTCAACCCACTTGTAAAATTCGAAGTAGCTGGAGCTGATATATCTACTGTCATCAAGAGATGTCCAATAGAGTCTACAGCATGGTGTCTTTTACCTGCTAACATAGAAAGATGGGCACCCCTGCCAATGTCATGTTCCTATCACTGTGAAATTGTTTTAACATTGATTTAGTCAGAAGGCTTTGTTCCCAATTCCCACAGTAACTGGCTATTCCCCAAGTTTTTTCTATCACAGAACAACCAAACCTAACTTCATTCAACTTGTGCACTTTGTTTGAAAACATTCAGTCTTCTGGGGCTGGTGAGCCCCAAGGCCAGAATGAGCTCAGAGTTTCTGTGGATGTACCTGGATGTGAAATTAAATACTTGGTGTATATATCCCTTGCTCCTTTTACTCACTTTGTTATATCTTGGATTGTAACAAGGAACTGATGTCCTGAGTCTTCAGGTCCAAATCCCAGTTCTCAGAAGCAACTTCATCATACAAATCTGCTCATAAAACAATATACTAAACCTCAGTTCCCACTACATTCCCTGCTTTGATGGTTAGAACTCTTCTCATTTTTCAGCTAAATTTATTGTGATTCCTTTGTCCTTTGGTTAAATGGTGGTGGTAGTTTTTTTTCTCAGTGACATTTACTTCAATTTATTTATAAAGCCATCATATCCCCTCTTGGTCACTGTTTTGTTTGGCTCAACTGCCAAGCTCTTGCACCAATTTATCAAACAATTTATGAAGCAAGACTCTTTCAGATTCACCAACTGTAAAGTGCAAGTTCCAGCATATTTAAACACTGTTTGATACCACCCTTCTCAAAAGATGGTTCATAGGAAGGACAGTAGCCAGTCTCTGTAGTATCAGTGGCAGAGGGCTGTGCTGCCAATGCTGGAGAATTCAAACCCTCCTGCCAACAAGCACAGTGAGCCTTCACACCAGCAGCAAATGGAGATCTGAAAGCACACACTAAATTGTTGTTCATTGGGGTTTTTTCTTCGCAGACAGTAATGTGTGAGAGTGACAACCTCAGCCTACTGTTAGAGCATTCAGTATATTCTCCTATACTTTGCAGAGAATGACAGACAAGGATTTGAATCATTGATAACTAACCTAGCAATACCTATTTTGTGAATTAAATTATATCCTACTTCCCAGCCGACAGTGGAATACCACTAACCCTCTGCCATCTTGCCTGGTTACACTGAGGTTTCTAAATATAATATTCCCTTCTCCAAGTTCAACTTCATCCACTGTCAGGCTCCATTAGGCATAACAAGATCCAGACAGATTCAAGATTAAGCAACTTTTTATAAAATCCAATTGAGGACTTTCTTACCTTGAGGGTGCAGCAGATATTACATTAACCAGATTGTGCACAGTTTCCATGCAAGAACTAAAGGCATATATATATATATATATATGCAGAGTGACTTAATTCTCTTAGGAAATAAGCGGGGGCTTTCTAGATTCCTCCCACCATAGACATCATGATCAGGCTCAGCTAATTGAGACCTTGTGGGGAAAAGGGTGTTCCTTAGCAAGGCCTTATTTTTCCAGAAGCCATACGGGAGTGCTGTTGTCTGGCGTAGGAAGTCTGTGCAGAACATTAAGGCAGTAATAATCACGTGGAGAGAGGGGAACCAGGTTTAAAAAGCTCCTTACTGCCTAGGCTACAGCTTCAGCTCCCAGACAGACTGCAGTCCTTGAGTGGTGGAACCAAGAAGGAGCAATCCCCCTTCAGTCATCCTCCCCCACCCCATAGGTACCAGGGAATGGGACAGAGACATCCCCAGTGCTGCCTGGTGAGTCTGTCAGCAAGATGGTTTCAGGGCTCCCTTTTTGTCCAAAACAGAACTTGTCCTTTATTTGCTATGGGAGAACAGGTGTGCAGGCTCACCTAAACACAGGGGAGGGGGGTGTATCTGGGGCACTGCCTCTAACACAGGTATGTATTTGGTGCATGTGGTGGAGTGTCTGATGAATAGCACAAGGAGTGGGCAGCAGTGTAGCTGTGCATGAGCACGATCCCGTGGATTGTACTGCACAGGCAAACAGCAAGTGTTCATGGGGCTGTGTATGTCCAAGACTATGGACAAGGGAAGTATTTGCAGAACATGTGGCATGAAGTGTCAAAAAGAATAGAGAAAAAGGTCTTTATGCAGTGGATTTGAAGAAGATGAGGACAGGAAATCAGAGAGTAATCAAAGGAGATCACATGAGCTGCATGTTCTAAGCTTCTAACTGCTCCAAAGCAGTATAGCCAGTGCTCAAATATTTCACCCAGATGAGGGCTTTAGGATCCAAGTCACAGCTTGGATCTTGGAGCTTGAACCAAGAGATTTTTGTGAAGGCAGAAAATCTCCAACTAGACAATAGCTGTCTTACTAGCATATTTGTAGTCATGGCCTAAAGAGAGGAGAATGCCAATATGGGAACTTGAACTCTGAGCTGAGATTCTTTTTCACTTTACAATTTTGCAGAGCTTGTAGCCTCTTCATATATTATCATACTGCATTATCAGTCCTAGCAGAGTGAATAAGAAAGGTGAAAGGCTGTAACACCTCTGAGCATCCTCTGCGATTTGACCTGTTCTCACTGATGCCAGGCAGAAAGGAAGCCATTTAATGTTGAGGAGGGGAAGCCAGTTTCTGCCTTTTGTGCTCGAATTTAATTCCTTTAACTGACACTGAATGTAGAGTTACCGTTCACAGCTCTAACAAGAAGAGTCCCTGAAAATCCTTTTCTGCAGCTGTATTTTGCCAACTTTTGGCACCAATCACTGTTCTGCCAATAATTCTTTGCTCATTTTACATGTAAAAGACTCAGTTTCCATTAGGGATAGCAGCAAATAGTTAATGCCCTACAAATACCTCAATCTGACAACTGAATTCTACCGGCCTCACATTTGCCATGAAAGAAGCTGGGCATCCATCAGTCCTGGCGTAGGAGCAGCAGCAGTGTCCAGCTCTGCCATTCAGCCTGCACCCTACCGGGTTCTGATGTCAAAAGCCAAATTCTGCTGTTTAACTAAAGCCACGCTAGCGGACAGGGGAGAGTCGCTGTACTGTAGCTCAGCCGGGAAAGAAGGGAAGCGGGCAATCCAGCCAGGCTCTACCTGTTGCCTGCTAACAGCACTTGGAGCTTGCCTCACCGGAGATGCGTGTTTTGCCTGGCGGGAAGGAGCCGCTCCGAGCGCCCCGTAGTCTGCGGCAGGACGAACCCGAACTAAACTCGGCGGGGAACAAGGGGCTGTGCGGGGCTCCGGCGGGCTCGGGAGGCTCCCGCGGCCGCCCCAGGTGCGGGCGCGGCTCGGCCGCTCCCC
>WEIV01030387.1:128485-174833 GCA_013390005.1 Calyptomena viridis
CGGGGGCGCCCCGGCGGGCGCGGGCGCCGCGGTCCCCCCTCTCCCGCCTCATTTGCATGGCTCTTATTACGGCCGTGCCTCGCTCCCGCCGCGCTGACACCGCCGGGCTGAGCGCGGAGTCGCCTCCAGCGGGAAGCGCACTTCCGTTATCTGCGCGCCCGCGCCCCCTCCTCAGCTCGCTCTCTCTGGATGTTTAAGGCGAGGATGAACAAACAGATCCAGCCCGAGCGCAAAGTGTCGGTGGTGGCCCCCTTGCCGGACCGCGCGGGGCCGCCGCCCCCGAAGAAGGACGTGGAGCTGATCCTGGTGAAGGAGCACAACGGGGTGCAGTACACCAGCAGCAGCCTCCTGCCCGCCGCCCCCGCGCCGCGGTACGGCGCCCAGGACAGGGAGACCTGGGGCAAGAAGATCGACTTCCTCCTCTCCGTCATCGGCTTCGCCGTGGACCTGGCCAACGTCTGGCGATTTCCATACCTCTGCTACAAAAATGGAGGGGGTAAGAGCACCGCTTGCGACGTCCTTTTCCCCGGCCCCACGCCCTCGCCCCGAGCCGCACCGCCGCAAGGGCGACATCCCCCTCTTCTTCCCGGAGTTTCTGGGGGAAAGCCGAGAGCCGAGGCTCATCCCGCGGTGCCCGGGCGCGGTGCCGGATGGCGAAGGGAGGAGCGGCGGCACTGCCCCAGCGCTTCCCCGCTCCTCCCTTCGCCTCCCGNCTCCCCGCCGTGCCGCTCAACCCCTCCGCGGGAAGGATTGCTCGCACACCCCTCGAAGTTTAACTTAGTTTTGAGCACAGGCGTGTTTGCCTTCTGCTGCCACTTCAGCCTGTTTAACACTTTTTTTCGTTCGCGAAAAATAGCACCAGGAGGCGGGGGGGGGAACCAAACCAAAACCGCTCAAGCAGAAAAACAGCATCTAAAAGAGCTAGAGCCGGACCACCGAAAGGTTTCGTGGAGCAGTTTTAATGTAGGGTCGGAATTTCTGCCCTCCGTTCTGCAGTGTGGGTGTTCTCCCCTCCAAAGTAGGTAGGAGGCTTGTTGCAAACAAAACCTCACCTCCTGCACAGTTTGGCAATGACAGCAACAAAAAAATTACACACAATAACTACAGTTGGCTCAGATTGTCTGGCGTATCTTCAGTAAGACCTTAACTCCATCATCCCCTTTCATCTCCCTGAAATATGCTGTGTTGTTAGTGATGACTCCAGACTGTGATGGAGTAACACCATCTGCAAGCCGGGCAGGTGCCTGGGATGCTTTCAGATCACACATGGGAAGAACAGACCCTGCCTAGCAGATGGAGGACTGTTTGTGTGAACGGTGAATTATACAGATAGAAGAACTGCTAGATAGAAAGCACGTTCTGTCAGATAGTTGTGTATGTATATATTGATAATGTGATTGGCTGGTGATAAAGACTAATGGGTCATGCTTATAGCATAAAATACTTGCTTCCTGTGAAAATAGGAATGCAAGATAGATAGGAAAATCCCTATCAAATTACATGGGATTATACCTGTCCTTGGAATTTAACAGGATACTAGTGCTACTGAAACACTCAGTAGAGTTTGGTACCTCCAGAACTCCTGAGAGGAGTTAGAAAATCTCTCTGCTCACCAACCAGAGAGGCTGGAGAAAGTAGTTAATACTGAAAAATAACTTCCATCCTTATTTCGTTATGTCCAAAAATAGTTCCAGCCATTCACACTACAGCAGCACAATGCATCATGAAGCCAGCAGGCTTCCACAGTGTCAGGTGCAGGTGTGGCAGCAGCATCATTCATACCACTCAGGACATACACACCACTGCCAGATCTCCAGGCCATCCGGAAATTTTTAGGAAAAGAGATATATTCCCCTGTCTCACATTGCACAAGGTGACACCCAGAGTGCCTGAACTCTTTTCTATTGTCTTTTGGGTCACTTAGTTTCCTAACCTGCTGCTTTTATAATTTATTGCCAGCCCAGGCACAGGAGGTAACAGTCTGCAACTCCCTTGCATTTTGTTTAGTCGCCATGTATTATCTTATTATCTCAGCTAGAGAAACCTTGGTCTTCATTAGTGTCTTCTAATTCAAATACTTCCAAATGGCAGTGGAAAGAAACTAATATAGCTACAAGAGGCATCTTTCAGTGAAAAGTTTGCACCAATTCTTCAATATCATAAAAGTAAAATCAGACCCTTACAAGCAAAGGTAGAAAAGCCCTATGCTATCAAAGTCAATAGAATGACTGAAAACTGTTTACAGAGACCAAACACTATGGTATCTTAAAAATTTCCCATCCATTGCCTCTCATATTGAACACACATAACAGTTTCAGTTAGTAGAAACTCTTGTAAGAGATTCAGGCTCTAAAAATTCTTTACTGAATTTCAAGCCAACTCAGTCCCTTCTTTCTTTCAAACTAGGCTTGGGAGCTTGTTTGTTTTATGGGTAAATTTTTCTACAAGTCCAAAGAATATCAGGCAACAGACTAAGCTATGTGGTATCATTGGATTTTGTTTATATCTTCCATCATAAATCACAGATATTCCTAAATATCTTTTTTTCCCCATCTCAAAAGGATAGTACAGTTTCATGTCATATACTATATGAATATAATAGATGAAGATATAAATATATTAGTATATTATATATGTATAAATTATATATTATATATCATATATAACAGCTATGATACATATCATATATCATAGAATTTCTATGTATCCCTACACAGAAGATGTAATAAAGGTACATGGATATAGATGTGGAGAAAATTTAATTTCATTGTCTTAGTAGTTTTTCTGTTTTACTGCTGGGCAAATTAAAGGGATAAAATCAGAAATTGCTTCTATACTTGTATAGCATGTTCAGGCTTAGTCTTTAAAAAAATGTTTACGAGATGCTCACAGTAGGATTCCAGTTTACATTTTGATATTTATAAGGAGCTACTAGTTAAGGAAAAAATAACATAGATTAAACTTGAATTGGATGGTATGTATCAAGTAAATCAGTGAAAGGTAAAAGATTTCCTTTTCTCTTCCTCCCTCAGTTTCTCTTTATTCTAAAAGCCTCAGCAATTACTCAGTCTCAGTGATTTAACTACAGCTGCCTTTAGACAGTCAAATGCAGTTTATGAAGGTGTGTATCTTCAACAGATTGATACAAAATACAAAGTCAAATGGAAGCATGTTGCAATGCCCTAAATCCTAGGTCAACTTGTGCTATCTAAAAAAAAAGAAATTCTGTTACCCTAACAAAAGCTACATTCACAGAGGTTCTACAGATGTTCTTACAAGTTGAACAGCAATGTCAAGGACATGGAAGTGGTAGAAAATGGCACCTCCCTTTACATCTGAAAAAAAGTGAGGTTGGTGACATATGGACTGCTATGTTCCTAAGGCTGGCTATGATTAAGATGCTTGGAGACACACTAAGGGTCTTTCCATGCTTTTAAAAATAGTTGCCTCTCAATTAAGCATGAGAATTTCCAAGAATTCAGAAGGAAAGCATACACACTGTATTCTCTCATTCAAAGTTGAATTTTAGAAGGACATGGATGCATATACAAACCTTCCCATTTATTAGTCAAGTCCTTAAGTTTTTTTCTCTGATAAACTCTAGGGTTATCTAGGGAAAAAACAGACTCAGAGGCTTTTGGGTTAGATCTGGAAGTTCCACTTGTACACAACTCCAGTCGTTTACTTCAGTAAGTTTTACTTAGACAAGGCATACACCACCCAGTGGCAGCTACACAGACCTTTGATGTTAGATCACTTCGGAGACAGCACTCGTAGTGTCAACAAAAAGAAACATTTTAACAAGCTCCCGATAACAAAAAGCTAGAGAGTAAGAAGCAGCCAGCAGAACTAAAACGCTGAATGAATAGCCAGAAACATCTGTGTTTTGGGAGTAGCCTGCTGAGAGACCCCAATGGGACTTCTGCACAAAGATAGATGGCAGAATGTAACCCTTCTGTGAACTGTAATTTTTGGAATCATTCTTCTGCTACTAAAAAAAATTCCTCAATCTTTAGTAAGATCTAAAAAGCTTTTTTTTTTTTTATAATCAGATACCTACTTTCATAGGACTTGCCTGCCTTACAAGGGCAGAGACAGAGCCAGTGGCTGTATTGTAATATGAAATGGGCACAGAAACCTTTCAAGACAGTTTAATATCAACAGACTGGATGAGATCTTGCACTCACTGACTTCTTGGAAGCAGGATATGTCCACTGTGTGCTCTAAACTATTTATCAGGTGATAAGGAGGCTTTGTACAGATGTGAAAGATCTGCAAGCTCCCATTAAGCAGATAAGGCAACACTCCAAAAGGAGGAATTCTCAAACATCACCTTGTCAGTCCCACCGATCAACAAACACCACAATTTGCATGTATTTGACTGCTCCTCACAGCACCAAGGAAAAACACAGTTGGCAGCAAATCAAATACTCTTTGTGCAGTGCATTTGTGAGAGTTTCATGGAGCAGGATATGTCACTGGAGAAATCAACTATGTCCATTTCTACTGGCCAGTCTCACAAGTGCTATATCCACATTATAACTCATTTCCGTCAAAAGCACATTTTTCTTTTTCTTTTAAAGAGACTCCCTAGCTGAGTAACTCTCTCTGTAAGTTGTCAACATCAATGTACTCAAAAGAATTCTTCATAACACATACAACCTTTTAATTGCTCCCCAGCTCTGTAAAAGGCAATGGTGAATTAAAGAATAAGGCTACTATTAAAATTACACTCTCATCAACTTAGGGAAAGATTTACCCTGATATTTGGATTGCATCTAAAATTTTACTGATGCCAAATGAAGTTGAGTAATGCTTAGTATGATTAACTGATGTGCTCACAGTGGGGGAGGATGATGCTCAGTCTTAGTTAACAAAGCTATTGTAGTTTTTGTATAAGATAGTTTCAGTATAAATGTTCATTTTTGTTTCCTTTTCCTGCATAGTCATGGGCAAAATTGATATTTCCCACTGAAATTTGGGGGAAAAAAATTTACCAGCATAAAGTTCTGTTTTTGTGAGCCAAAGTATTTGCAAGGTCAGTCATGTTCAGACTGCTCATTAGGAAGCATGTAATTGTCAGATTAGTCACTGGAGACTTACTGTATCATAAGAATCAGATTAAATTTTTAATGAATTTAAGAAGCTGCAGAGAAATATTTTAACAGTACTCTAGGTATCATAATACACACTTTTAATCTCTGCAGCATTATTTTTAAGTGGTTTTAGATCATGGTATTTCCAGAAGAAAATTGGTACAACAAACAGTTTGCCAGCAATTGATACACTTTAGAAATATCTTACAATTTATCCTAATGCTCCCTTTCCTATTCACACTTCCACAAGCTGTAATGCAGGACTGAGCAATCCACAGCACAGGTACCAAAGACAGCATTCAACCAAATCCAAACATCCCCAAACAGGGCCAGCACAAAGTCAGGAGCCAAGAGCTGTCACACATCGAGAATGACATTGGTGAAGCCACCACCTGTCACAGAGATGGGATCCTGGTTACTGCACTGCTTCCAAAAGCTGTGGTACTGACCAGCAGCACTTTGTCTCCTTACTGTGCTCAGTTTTGCCAAGTGTCTGCCACCACATTTAATCATTATTTTGGGGAAGAATATAACCTGGCACTTTTCAGTTTGAAGGTGGATGACCTTTGCCTTGTAATATCAGAGTTTATATTCCAAAATAGCATTGATGATGATAATAATAAATCAATTTTGAAGCAATCTCACTGCAAAGCCTACGCCAAGAGTTTGACTCATCAGTCAATCAAAGCTTAGATGCAAATCTAATGATTTTGGTTTCCTAATAAGGGGGTTTCAATTCCCATTAGCACATCAAACAGTGACCTCAGATAGGTTAAACTGTTATGCTGATCTCCTCACTGTGGCAGTGAGCTCTGGGTTCCCAGTCACCATCTGACATTAGGGACAACGTTCAGCTGTTTGGTGTGGCAGGACCTCCTTCCCCAGAACTGGATTCAGTGGTCAGCTCACAGTGGCTCTCTTCCCTTTCCCACAAAATAAAGCTTCAGAACAGTAATGTCTGCAGGGTTATAAGCTACTGTGTCAGACACCTACAATATATGAAACATTAAGAATAGTTGAAAAGGAAAAACTGAATCTTTCTCACCTAAACTTTCATCAATTCTAAAATTCTCCTTTCTCACTCTGAGGTATGATACCGTGAAATAGTGTCTAAGTGGCACAGTTTATAGACTCTCAGCTAAATACCTGGCTGAGTGGAGAAGTTATTTGTCCCTGACTAATTCTAGCAACCCTTAGATTAACAATTTTACAAATGTTCAAGGGCTACACCAGCATAGAAAGGTTCTAGACAAGACCACGGTATTTATCTTGGTGTTACACCTTAACAGGACCATCATGTGGTTGATGTGGGGCAAGTATTCAGAACTTGATCTAAGGGGTGCTCCAACCAGTCACCAAAACTGGTTTTCCAGCTTTACTGACAATAAAAGAGCTGATGTGAACCAAATGAGCTGTTCTGACAAAAGCAGAAAAGAAGCACTTTATTCTAAGAGGCAGAAAAGACATCAAGTAGTAAACTTAGTTTTGTTGTTTGTAAATTTAAAATCTCTGCTTAAGATCTTCCCATCCCCTGCCCTCCTCCCCAACCCCTCTTCATTGCTGTACACCCTTCTAAATTCTGCCAAGGAGCTGAAGTACTGAAATCTCCCTAGAAAGCCATTCCTGCATAAGTAAATCCTGAACGTCACATTAGAAAGCCTTCAACACTCACATCAACTCCTATTAAAACCAATACAGGAATTTCTTACAGTTTGGCTAGGAATCCTGCTTTTGGATACTCATTCAAGCTGAAAGAGCAGGCACTTAAACTTCATGTGTTTCTAGTCTGCTTTCCCATTCACATCTTCTTAAGCTCTTCATTAAATTTGCTGGGAGCAATGGAAAATAGAAAGGCCACGTTAGGAGTGTAGCAGCCAAAAGCCTTTCTTTACTGAAGAAACCAAAATATCTCTAAAGAGACTGAGACAGGGTCTACATGGTTTTGGGGCAGAATTTCCCTTTCATCTTCTGGCAGAATACCACAAGCCTGTCTGTGATTTAGTGAACATGTGAATACAGCTCCAGCAGTCTAAAGACGTTCTTTCAAGACAGATACTTCCTCCCCATACTTAGAATGATATAGAACAGAATGTTAATACAACTACTTACACATAAGATCAGAGGGAACATACAGATTTAGTGAGTATTTAGATATGCTGTGAGGGAAATGATGATTAAAATCATTCCATAAATTACTAAACATCTTGCTGTGAATTAAAATGGAAATGAATGGTTTAAAGAACTCTGAGCAGTTCTGAGGAGCAACATCAAATAGCTCATGCCTTCATTTTTGCTATGCCTAATAGTAAGCACATCAGCAACTCCTAGTTGTAAAGCCTTTGTCCCAGTTAACCAATTGATTCAATAGTTAAGAACTGTAGTATTGCTCTCTGATATCAGTTTGCACTGCAAACTTCATAGCATTTACATTCCATGTAGTTATTAGATGAGGTTGTACCTAACTTCTCTCAGCACTATTACAAAATAATAAATCAAAACCAAATAAATTCTATACTTGGAAATATAGTTATATTAAAATATTGTAATTCAGAAGGCAGGAGACAAAACTGAATAGTGTGTCTTTGTAAAACAGCTCTAGGTCTTTCACTGCTTCCTTGCTCTTAGTACTTTTCATTGTCTCTGTACCTATACAGTGATTTGGGTTGGAAGGGACCTTAAAGATTATTTAGGTCCAAACATCTAGGTCCCTGGAATCTTGCAACACACTCTCAACTTCTTGACTTGAAATGTGTCAACAAGAAAAAAATACTATTATTATTATCATCATCATTATTAAAGCTGAAAGAGATTGCATTCAGGACAAGTCTACTGTCCCAATCCAGTTTCAACAAAGAGTCTGTAAAGTATCCAGGAATATCACACTGATTATAAACCTTCAGTTTTCCTTCTTCAGGGCACTTGGAGACAAAGGATTCATGTTAGTAGCTTATTACTATCTTGACAACCTGTAATTCCTTCCTCCAACTACAACTCCTTAATCTTCCCCTTTTCTTCTCCCTGCCTTCATGTGAAGTCTGAACATGTGATGGCAAGATCTCATCCTGATTGTGCAGATTTTATATACTCATGCCAAGTCAGAATAGTTTCAAATGAAAGGCTTTATTGACATTCAAAACTTGACTTTCTAAAGATGGATATCTGAGTCCTTCAAGAAATCAGCAGCAAAAGTGCCTAGATCTCCAGTAGTGCTGAATAATCCCTGTCCTCATGGAAATTCTGGAGAGATGACTGTAGTATAATTCAGCATCTTAACTTCTGTATAGATTCAACAACCCTAATTTTAGCCACAGAGGTTTTGAAATCTTTAATCCATAAAGAAGGGGAAAGGAGATGGGAGGAATGGAAGGGAAACAGTTAAGTTCCTTGCTTTGTGACATTTTCTTCAAGAAAACCACAGGAAAGAACCTCTTTACTACTTAGCAAAGCTACCCTTTGTTTTATTTTCACTCTTCCTTCTCCTTTCCCCTATTCTATAGCCAAACAAGTTTTGCAACCTCTCCTGAAGCATGACAAAGGTGACAGCATAGTACAGCATTTTGGGAACTTGGGTCTTCCATTCAGAAGCAGAAACTGCCAGAGGAAGGTCTGGCTATGTAAGCCACATACTTCTTTACACTTACATTCGTCCAAAGCAACTTTCCAGTGCATGGAATTCCATGACAGCATATTACTAAACAAAACTCAGTCAGGATTGGGCAGGCAGTTGTCTGTTGCCAGTCCATAAATGTTTTTTTATGACGAGTGTTCTGATTGCTGGTTATGTTGTAAGACAAGCTGCCCTTATTATACAATAAGTCTTTTTATAGAAGATGGTAATTTTCCTAGTGCTCCTACTCCTTAAGGCTTTATGAGCACAATCACTCACTTCCAAAAGCACAAGTGATTGCAGAAGCTGTGCTCTTAATGCAGTGATTAACTGGTTGCTGTAGTTTGGCTATTAGAATTGTCTAAGAATATACGCTAATTTAAGTGTCCAAAACAGGATCCAAGACTCCCAGACCAGTGGTGTTACACAAATGGAAAGCCTTTCTTGGATGCTTTGTTATAAGCTGCTTGCCTAGAACAAACCCAGCATCAGAAGGACATTACTGGGTTGATCCCATCCTACTGGAGTACACAGGAGTTGTGATTTCAACAGCAGAAAAATATTACTCCTTTGCAGCCTTTATCTCAGAGCTGGAGAAAATTATTGCATGATTTCCAGGTGCTGGGTGCCATGTCTTGCTATAGCATTCTTGCTAGTTTGGGAAACAGCTTTTGTGTCATTGGTGTAGAGGAATGATTGTGGCTGAGTAATTGCATAGCATTCATCTTTACTGAAGACTGCAGAACTGTGGGAATGAGCTGATTTTGTGGCCCATTGGCAGCATGGAAGAATGTACCCTTTCCAACCATTCCAACAAGCCAGTTCCTTGGGCCCAGTGTACATCCTGAAAAAAGCAGCTGAGTATTGTGCATCTTATTTTTTGCTAGCTATTTTTAATTTATTCTGCAGATCCTGAACTATGTGAGTGGGTGCAGCACCTTTCAGTGATTTAATTTTTATTTCTCTTTTTCTCTTCTGTAATGAAAGACCTCTTGAAATGTCTATCATGAAACATGCCAAAGGTGACAGCACATTACTTGCCCTTAAGATCCATATCTCGAGGAAAAGTCTGATACTGATTCCAGACAAATTCCAGTTAAATAAAAAAAAAAAAAAAAAAAGGAGAGGAGGCTGGACTTTTTCTGGCACACTACTTTTGAGAGTAGAAAAACAGAAAACGTTTTTCAGACCACAAGGTGGAGCAGTGGATCCTTACAGATCTTGGGAGATCCTAACCTGGTAATTAATGTCACAGCAATCTACTGCATTTATAGAAAAAAAAAGAATTTCTGGAGGACCTGACAGGGTAGCTCATGACTTTTAAATACAGAGTTGCCCTGTAATGGCAATGATCATGCCCAAATAGACCCTTCTTGGATTTCCTGATCCATTTCATCTATTGGGATATTACGGGAGTGGCAGCTTTAAGTGGTGCCTCGTTCATATGAAGGACCTCACTTGTCAGTAGGGCCACAATGACAGCAAGGAGACAATCCATTGATAACAAGATGTGACCTCCTGAACACACTTTTTTTTAAAATTAGTTCAACATTAAAATGGCAATACAGCCTCTTCCCCCCAAGGAATGATACAGGCGGAAATAATTTCTCAAATCCTAAATTTGGAAGGTTATGCTCTGCAATCCCCTCAAAAGATATACCTCTGGAAAACAAACAGGCTCCCCACAGACTTTTACAGCCATTCTACAAGAGAAAGATGTACTTTCTTTTTTCTTCTTCAACGTTAATGTAACCCACTTTCCAGCAGGTCTCAGCACCTTTTCTTCTTGGCAAAGGCATCATTATTTCACAACACAATAACTTCACAATCAAGTATATTGGACTTGCTATGATATTAGAAAGTTCAAGACCAAATGCTACCAAAACATCAAGTTCACAGCTTAGAAGCTCCCCAAAAGTATCTTTGCTATGTGACTCTTCATTAGCATGCAGGGCTGGATCTGCTACTGGTAGCCAGAAATACTGATGCTACAAGAAAGCTCAAAAGCTTGTGCCCTCAGCTGAGGGGTGATTGCAGCTACACACAGACAACTTCTTTCTACAATTTATCACAAAACTAAGGAACAGCTGGTGCTGTGCAGTGCTTTGTCTCCTTTCTAAAGAGATGTGTCAATGAGATTATGAGGCAGGTGTTGGTGAGATCAAAGAAAGTCCAAGACTATTTTGTGGAAGAGTTTGATCATTTGCTCCCTTTCTTCAGATTGTTACTCATTTATGTATGGCTCTACAGCTTTAGTTAAAATCAATAGATTTGTAAACCACATGGGAGAAATCCTGACCCAGCTGAAGTCAGTGGGTGATTTTTTTCCATTGACGTCACCAGAGCCAGGATTTAAACCCAAATAACAGACGTCTCTTTCTTAAGGACTCCTAAGTAGACAGAATTTCCAGACTAAGAATTATGTGAAAAGAAAAACAGAGCAAAGTAATAAAAAACTATTCAGACTAAACTGATATAGAAGACTTCCACTAAGGAATAACTGATCTTCACTCAGTACAATACCTCAATACTTTACCTAATAGGTAAACTGTCAGGATTACATAGATGATGGTCATTATTACACAAAATGAACATACTCTGTGAGAGTTAGACTGTGACCTCAGCATTCTCCTATGTCAGGCTCAAGCAATAAAAAAGTACTATTTTAAGAAGTGCCTTTTACTCTCAGAGTTTCATAGGGACAAATGATTAGCCAAGAATCTCTCTCCAACTTTCAAGCCTAAAGAGAAAACCTGGAAAAATACAAAGTAAATTCAAGACTAAAAGCCAGCAGGCAAATAAAAGGACTAGACTAGAAGATCATACATTTTAAAGTATTCTGAGACCTACTCCACAGTTTTTGAACTTTTGAAATTGGTGGTTGTAGAAGCACAGCTGGCATCACTTACTCTCTTTTTCTTGTCTCTTCCCTAAAAGAAAGAGACAGAAAACAGTTACCAGGCTATTCATAAACAGCCAGTTAATCCTTCATGGACACATACAGGGGCTGATGACAAAATCACTGTCTCTTACCCTGAAGTAAGAGACTTTGAGATCTTCAAGATCACCTATATTTTTCTTTCCAAATACTGTTTTACAGAAATGATGTATTACGTGTTTAAAGTTGTGTAGAAATTTAAAAAAAAAAAAAGTTTCTGTGTGACAAGTTGCAAACACCAAGCTCAGCCACACTGATTCATCATAAGCTCTGAGTATGAGTGAAATAAGTTGCCCCACAATCTGTCCTAGCAAAAGTTTGCACTGTGATGAAACAAGACGGATTTTGCTTCAAATTGTTAATAGGCCTCTGTTTCATGTTGGCAGTGAGCTGTGGTGGGCCCTGAGGTCACTTGCACATTCTCCCATGGCATTTCAAGCTAGGAGGCCCTGTGCAGAATGGCACTGATAAAGCATGTACTGGACAGCTTGGACTGAGGGGAAAATTTACTGCATTGCTTGAAGCCTATTAGGAAAATAGTCCACTAAGAACAAACATAAGGCTCAAGTTTCAAAATGAAATAAAAACTCTCGTCTTATTAATTCCCACAGAAGAGGGACTGAAAATGAAGGAAGGATGTTGCCAGTACAGGTAGATTGATGCAGCACTGTTGTGGGTTCATATGAGTCTAGATGAGACTCAGTTTACCCTTTTGAGCAAAAGTGTATCAAGAGAAGCAGTTCTTATAAGCCTCCTGCTGCAGGGATGCTACTGAGAAGGTTTACTTTGAGCTCACAGTGCCCATATTCTCAGAGACCCACCTGAGGTCTCTGCAGTGCACACAGAATATTACCAGAGCTACCCTATGCCAAAATTCTGTGAAGAATGCTGTGACAGTTTTTGTGAAATTCTTGTGTTTAGTGTTAATAGAAAAGTACAAAGTAAAGATGCCACGGTCATTTTGAAGCTACCCTTGCCCAAATATTATTCCAAAATATTAGCAAAATCCAACAGCAATTATAATCTTTGATAAGAGTACAGGATTTTGTGTTTTTGTGATAGTACAGAAAGTATTACACTATTACAAACAAATCTCCAATAGAGCTTGGAAGGAAAAGGAATGTTTTGCTTTAGTCACTGAGTCCAAAAATTGAAGTTATAACTTAGAATTCAATTAATCACTAAATGGGTAAGACAAGTTTTAAGTGTACCACAGACTGTTACACTTGATTCTTCTCTAGCAGAAATTTCAAGGCATTTACCTCCTATTGGTTTGTACATTAATTCTCTTGAAAGCTGCTTGGCACTTGTCTAGAGCTGATTTAAGATGTCTTGGGCACTTTGTTTTACCCTGGCTCAGTTATGAATCTCACGGTGCCTAAAATGGGTACTGCATCCTCCCCAGAGGGTGCTTAACTTGGGGGCTGTTTTTCATTTTGACAACCTGCAAAATAAAAGCAGTGTTGAAGAGAAATCCCCTCCATCCCAGGTTGTGTTGTGCACCAGAAAGTGCCCAGTGACACGTACAGAGCAAAGCACGTTTCACACACCTTGCCTTTGCTGTGTACATTTGCCCCTCCTGTGGCTGTGATCAGCTCTTCCAGGGCTCTGTTACCTCCTCAAAGGGCACCCAGCACAGGGGGCATAACTGGGAGGTGAATCTTCCCAGGTACAACATGCACAACGTACACAGCACAGGAGCAGCTCCCACAAGGGCAATCCTCAGAATGATACAAGAGTAGAAAGACCAAAGCAAGGACTAATACTACCTAAATGAGGAACTGAAATCCAGGGGGTGCATCCCATGCTCTTTTCTAGTAAGGTGGGAGAACATTTCAGGGATATACACTTGGCATTCCTGAAGCATCAAATGTGTAGCTCAGAAAGTGTGTACCATCACTTAATATAGGTACAAAAAGTGCTCTTCAACTTGCCAATATATGAACATGCTACCCAGGGAAATACCTGTAAGGTGGGAATTTCAGACAGAAAAGCAGATATCACTGTTATGCTGTAATTAATTAGTTTAGTTCATTCAGTCTGTACAGATTATAAAAAGAAAGCTGAAACACTTAAGCATTTTCTAAGGAGGGAAATGGAAACTAGGGCAGGGTATTCTAATTCATCAGGGAAATCACTGCCACAAATTAAATGCCAGATACACTCAAATAAAATAAAAAATAAAATTTAAAAAAGCAAAGGCTCAGCCTGGTATCTTCAAGTCAGGTTTTATGTTTTTCTGTCTGAAGTTCTGGTTTCTGTTAGACAGGAAGTTAGATCAAAGTATCTAACAAGCCATTATGGCATCAAATCAGATTGATCCAAGAATTTTGAAAACATTTGTTTTAGTTACAGCTGACTCAGGGGGAGGAAAAAAACAAACAAAAACCACAAACGAACATACAAGTTTTCTAAGAGAGAGAAAACTATGACTAAGAGTCTGTATCTGAACCAAAGTAAAACTGTAGTTGCCAAAATTGCCCTGGCACCAAGCAAGGACTTCCCTACAGCTAAGTATTTCCTTTCATGTACATGACTATATTCCATATATCAAAGAAAATATCTTTTCAGTACATATCACTCAAGGAAAACTTATCACATGAGGATATGTTACTATGGATCTAGTGCTGGAATGCAGAAAAACCTGCGTATCTTTATCCACAAGCTCACAGAAAACACCTTCTGATGTCTTCACTGAAAAATATTTTTAGCCATGGATGTTCTGCCACCAATAAATCAGGGTACATTTTGACAGACATATACTTTTGTACATCTGAAGTACAGCCTACACCTTACATGGGTGGTTTTGTTGATATGCAATTGCAGGTGAATATATCCTTGTGTCACCCCTAAAAATTGCAAGATTGAGGAAAAAAAAAACATGAAAAGAATGTTCCTATTAATAAAATGATAGAATAGTATTTTTTCCTCTTAATTTAACATCTTCAGGTCATGTCTATTGTGAAGCAGCAGCATTTTTCCAGTGAGGCATCTGCACACTGACCCAGCAGTGCTGTACTACTCACCTTCCCTGACTGGGACCTTCTGCAGAGCTTGTGAACTGGAAAGTTTGCTGGTTTGTTCCCCACAGCATTATCTGTTCCAGGAAAGGTTACTACCACTCTTACAAGCCCTGTCCTATTGAACATTAGCAATAGGGATGTCATAAATTACAAAACAGTCTACAAGCTGACTCCATAGTCCATCTCACTCTCCCATTTCTTGTTTTAATCAGCCAGATTTAAACCAGTTAAAAAAAGAAAACAGCACAAAATCAAGAAGATGGATTTGGGCAGGAATATTAGTAGCTAGGCTTTCACATTGTTACAAACTCCAAGTTATTTACTTACCAAACTAGAGGTAAAACTCACCTACAGGTAAAACTCATTTATTTAGATACAAGGGAGACAGCTCCAATAGTACCTCTGCTACAGAGGCACACTGTTAAAACAAAAGCTGTCACTGCAACCTGTAAAGCAGATTTTTGGATTTTCTATGGTCATGTTCATGGCAGATGATGGGAATTGTTCTTTTCCTAAGCTAGCTGCAACAAGAATGTTGTTGTGAAGGTCAGCAAAACTCCAGCAAAGCTCCAGAGCTCCCACTGCCACACTGGCCATTTTGGATCAACCTGGTTTGTATTCTCTCAAACCCACCATGTTTCTTTATTTATTTTAAATTTCCTATCAAACAACACAGTCCAGGTTTCTGTTCTAGTGCCTTCAATTATCTTTAAACTACACACTGTTGTAAATGTGATCATTTCATTAATTTATGTAAATAGGACCTTGGCCAATGACTTGGGTGTTATTTATGAATGAATCATGCTGCTCTGAGTGGCTGGGTATATTTAACTCTCATTAATTTGTTCAAAATAGCTCTTAATGGGTTTCTCTAGCTCATGACTCTTGTAACAAAAGCCAAAGAGATGATTGGGTTTGCATTGGGAGGGCTTGGGTAACCCTTTCTGTTACTACCCAGTGACCAGCTTATAAATATACTGGACTTCAAGTAATTTCAAGTGATTTTAAGGCAGTAGGAGGTTAACAGCTCAAGACAAAAAATGTAGGCTCCAGTTGGCTTCAGCCAACAGCACTGAACCATTTCTGGAAGCTGTTTGTTTTCACTTTCTTTTGAGTGAAAGGAATGCTGTTAAATTTGCAATTCTGGAAAAACTGAAGGCTCTGAGCCCAAAACTGAGAGTAGTAATATAAATAGTTCAAATCTAGCAACGACTTGTTAGAGGGAGCAGCTAAGAATAAAGGTTTCAAAAGAAGCATGTCACTCTCTATGGTATAGCTCCACTGGTTTTATGATTCAGAAATATTTTCCATGACAAAAGTTGCATACTTGGAAGGTTTTATTGTATACTTGGAGAATTTTATATGTGTAAAGTGCTGCTGAAGTTTTTATAGTATGTTATGCAACCTGTTTAGCAGAAAAATGTTATTTTTGATAAGTATACTCTACTGCTGGCTCACCTCAACATCATCATACAGCTTCTGTTAACATCATCATCTTGTCTTTGACCTGAGCTTATATCATGGTCCTTTGTATCTCTGACTTCTCTTTGCTGCACCACACAAACCCTTAGTGCTTTTCATCTCAGGTCAGTAAGGTCTTAACATTCCCCCCCTTCTTCCCAGGTGTCAGCAGCAGGCTCTAGCTCACCTCCTTCAGAGGTGCCCTGGGAGGCTGTGCAAGTTTGGGGGCCTGTCTGCTGAAGAGCCACAATAACGTTCTGCCTTTCCAATTACCAAGTTTTCTATCCATGGTGGTCTTGTACAATCTAGATTTCAAGATCTCTGCATGGGGGACTTTGTTTTTCATTCACAAGAGTCTGCACAGATCAGAGTTTCCACCCATTTTCCTTGTTGTCCAAACAGACAATCTGCTACCAACTTACTGCTAGGTATTCTACCAGCTGTTTGTTGATATTGTTTGAAGTACCATTCATTCTGTGTGAAAAAAAAACCAAACAACAAAGAAGCAGTGTTGATCAGAGAGAGATATTAGCTTGTATTTCAGCTCACCAGTTGGGAGATCTCTGTTTTTAGACTTTTCCTGAGCAATTACTGGAAACTCTCCTATTGGAAAATATACTGCAATATTTGCTCAAAGTTTGTTGTTTTAGCAGACATCCCTGCCAGTATAACGTTTGGACCAGAAATAACCATGGCAACAAATGCAGAATGCTAACGAGCACAAAGAGTTCAAAATTGTTTCAACTACCCCTATCCTGGCCTACTTCTTGTATGTGCATCAAAAATCCTTTTAAGATAACCACAGCTGTTTAGATCATCTTTTTTCCAGCCATTAGTAAATTAACGCTTCTTTCTTTTTGGTATTTAAAAGCGAGATGAGATCTCCTAGTGGGACTGAGAGGAGTATTTAGATCTTTTCCTTCCCACCCCTTAGGGTGCTGGGAATGCTGAGGTACAAAAAGAGGAAACACTCTGTGTGGATTCTGGTATACCAAAATTAAGAAGTTGTTTTGGGACTGAACACAGGAATGCAAAGCCTGTCTTCTATTTTGTCCTTCACTAATTAACTGTAATAGTTTTCAAAAAAAATTACGTATAAGTTTCCACTTGAAATTTCACACAGATGGTTCTTGTAGAAGCTGAGGGTTTGACCTAACCTAGTTTTGCATAAGACACAAGGCTGTCTTAGCTCCATGTTTACACTGGTACTTTAAAAGGACATATATGGATTTTGTGAAATCTGTTAAGAGAGAAATGTAGCAGTCTAAGGTTGACTCGTGGCTTTCGATCTGCATGTGACTCAACAGCAAGTCAAGTATGGCTCTCGTGCCAGAACTGTATTACAGATGTTAATTACTTCAGATTTTTAGCTGTAAAGGGAAATTAGGGACCATTAGGGATTGCTGAAACTAGTGTTGGCTTGTGGGATGCAGCTGTGTCTCAGCCCCAACCCATCACACCGTGGGGGAGTGGAATCCCCTGGAGTGCTATCAGCATGTTACTGCCAAAGCAGCGATCCCACAGATTGCATTCCCTCAGCTCTCTGAGGTAGGTAGATCTTGGCAAACTCATGTGGAGTGTTAGCCAAACTGTGTGCTTCCTAAGAATTCAGCTGCCTGGCCTAGACAAAGCTGACTTTGGATTCATGCAATTAAAGCACAACAGTTCCTGTGGCTGGTGGCAGAGGTAGGAGTGACACAGCTGACATCATGTCACCCTTCCTAACACGTTTTGCCTTCACAGACAGGGTAGGCATTAACAGCAAGGCTGCTCCTGCAGAGAAGTCTGGTGTGATACTCGACTTCACAGTGGATCTAAAGCAAGAGGCCCACGAGGAGGCTGGTTTGCCTCCTCCCCAGCCCACAGGATGCTCACATGCAGAGTGGTAATAAATCTCCTTCCAAACACCTCTTGTTCACAAGACACTGTACCAAAACAGCCCTACGATGGAGCCCCTGTGCAGCCACAGAGTGACACTGATCAGTTCTCACATATATGCTGTTTACAAGCATTTGTAGACCATTCTATTTTGTGGAAATTTGAATGATACTTTGACCATCATTTCTTTTTCTTTGAAGGGGCCATAATCTTGGAAAGTTTGAGTGAACACCATGAAATTTGATTCTGGATATTAGCAAGAAAGATAAATATACTTACAAAAATACCTGAATTTTTTTTTTTCATTTTCTACCAAATCAGAAACTGCTAAACAAGAAGTTTCCAGAAGGCTCCAAAACATTAAGTCAAACTAATGTGACTAAGCACCCTTACTTTGGTATTTATCTCAATTTCAAAATACTTCAATCATTTAATACCTGAAAAGTAACCCAGCTATGAAACCCTGCCATACTGTGTAACTGCTCTTTGATGAAAATTACACCACACCTTATTAATCCCTTGCGGGGGCAGGGCGGGGGAAGGAAAAAAAAAGAAAGAAACCTACTTTAACTAAAGCCTGGAATGACTCGCAGCCAAATAGATGACGCTTAAGCAAGTTATGCCTAAGTACAGTACACTTCACAGTTCATCTTGGTATTAGTCATACTTAAAACCCATGTATTTTAAACTAGCATTTAATATGTATGTCCACTACACATCTCCAGGATTAATCTTCTCACATACAAATTTCCCTGAACAGGCAACATGTTTTCCACAGTCTCGTGATATTAATCAAACAGCACTCTGTGCAAACTCCACACCTCCCAAATACAAGCTAAATGTGAGTCAGCTCCACATACTGTAACACTGTTGAAGGGAGACAAGTATGGCACTTCAAAGGCTCACTTACAGGAAATCTGACAGTAAAACCACCCAAAATAATTTTTCCAGATACTAGATATAGTGAAAGCAATATGTAGCATCCCAGACTGATTTTGCTGAGTATGTTTCAACATTGAACAGAGCTCAGAATTGTAGGGTATTAGGTATCTGCTGAATACAAATATTTTTTTCTGTACAATATTCAAACATACAACAGTTCAACATGACAATCACAGAAAGCAGCTTTACAAACAACACTAAAATATCACAGTATCACTGATCGCATGTATCACTGATACTGTAGTAGCTTATTGGAATGCAGGTGGCATTTACACTACACTCCATATAAACATCATTAATAGCAAGATTCTTGCCCCCAAAGTGATACAACCAATATACTTCAATTTTCAGTGTGCATTCTCAAAGCTTTAAGCTGTTCTTTCTTTCTGTTGATATACCTTGTCTCTGTTTCATTGCAAGATTTCAAATGACTAAACTTATGACTGAATGCTGAATACATTGTCCTTACCATTATGTTGCAGCACATTACTTTTAGAAGTAGATTGGTGCTATGACTAAGAGAGCAGAGTTTGTTTTTCCATTCTTACTCTCCAGTATATACTCTAAATTCCCTTTCTGAACAGTCATGCTAGGCAGCTTACACCAGTAATGTCTGTGAAAAGCAAAGAGGAAAGGTAAAAGAACAACTATTCAGATTTTTAAAAGCACAATAGTTTTAGAAATACTTTTAAAATATACAATTCATTCTACTTACTGGCATATTGTAAAAAGCTGCAGTCATGCTTTCTGATTTTTACCTTCTGTAAGTTTATAAACTTAGGAGCAATGCAAACTTACATCCTTTTGGAAATGAAGTTTTCAAATTACTAAACCGGCAAAACAGATTTTAAAGCTTTGCAAAAGTTCCTGCCACTTGCTATTGGGAGAAACAGATAAGCTGCTATTGTTTTTTCTTTTGCTGAAAAAATGAACCATGATTTTCACAATCTAGTTTCCTTTTCATACATATCTCCTAAGGACAGCACTCAGTTATATGTAATTACTCTGTCAGCTCCCTAGTTATTAAAGCAATCCAATAACGTTTTTAATGCAGGCAAATTTTACGTTAATTAAACTGTTGTTGACCAAGTAAGCTATTCCATAAAATAAAAGCTACACTTTGCAGGTGCCACAAAGCAGAGAACTGAGAGAGCACCCACTTATTAAATGTGACACCAGTTATAATTGCTTTATAGCATCATACATAGCCATGTGCTGGAGGAAGTCTTCTTTCTGTGAACTGAATCAATACAATAGCTACAAAATTTTCAGATAGTTTCTACATTAGATGATCCTTTTGTTTCAGTTGGCAGTATGTTTTATGCTACAGTAACACTCACACATCAAGATTTTCCAACAGGCAGCAGTTTCTGGGTGACAGTACAAACTCACAGGAGAATCCTCAGCCAAGTGATGTGTTCCAGGAGGGTGCAAACAGCCCTGGCACTGTCTTACTGCAATATAAAGATGCTGTGCTTGGGCCTAGCAGTGGAACCTGGTACATCCTCCACATTAATGACTATCAGTATTGCTAGCCTGGCAAGGGATGTGTTGTCTTACTGTTTCATAAGAAAAAAGGATTTTATTATAGCAAAACACAAAATATGCCATGGAAGCCCAAATTCCATATGATGGACTAGTAGTGAGCCTTTTCAAGCCAGGGGTTCCTGCAGACACCTCACACAGTATGATTTAAGCTGCACTTACAGGAACTCACATTTTTCTCCTCTCTTGCTGGCTGCATACTCCCTTTTGAACATACTACACTAAAAAAAAGGTTAAAGTTTCCCTTTCAGCTGCACACTTGTTCAGCATCATTTCTTGTTCAGTTAGGGATTAGTTTTCAGGGTCACATTTTTTTCCCTTTAAAGACAAAATGCAGAGGAAAACATTAGGAGGAAATAGGACCTGTGGCCTACAGCTTTTTTCAGGGGTTCTGTCTCTAAGACCTTAAAAAAAAATAAAGGAAAGGGACAAGAAAACATATGTTCTTCCTTCATTTCTACTTCCCAAATGCAGTGGCTTTATCTTTAGTGCCAGTGAATGTATGCAACAGAGAAAGCAAACTGTTACCAATTCAAAGACTACAATGTCCATTTAATGTCTTTCCAGGTGCTTTTCTTATTCCCTATATCCTCTTCTTAATCATTGCGGGAATGCCCCTGTTCTATATGGAATTAGCACTGGGACAATATAACCGAGAAGGGGCTGCCACTGTGTGGAAAATCTGTCCAGTTTTCAAAGGTAAGTGTCCCTCTGCTCACTTGAACAGCACCGTGAGGATGCCACACACATGTGATCACAGACAATATGGGATTTAGTGACTGTTCCCCACCTCCTGAAGTCAGAAGTATTTTTGCTATCACAGATGAAGCACAAAATGGGAAAAGCCACAGAACTTACCTTCAGGGTGATTGCTGGCTGAGTGCAACAGAGAGCAATGAGCAGGATCTGTTCAGCACTGGCCTCCCTTTCCCCTCTGCACAGGGAAGAGGGAGGAACTGGATATCTCTAGGTGGAGAGAGGAGTCTGGCAATGCAAACATTGGAAATATCAGATCCCATCCAGGTCAGCTCAGCCCTGTCTTCCCCACTGACTAAGACAACCACTACTCCCATTCAGGTCATGGTGCTTCCACTGCAGAAGTCAGCACACCACAGAGGCTACAACACTAAAGTGGAGTTGTGAAGACTGTAGTTCAGCCACTAGACCTGTAACATCACATGAGTTATCTGTGGTATCTGTACCTCAGTTCTTCTGCCTATGAAATAGGAGAAATTATTCTGATAGACTTCATAAAGTGTTTTTCAAATCTAGCAATTAAATCCCTTATTAAAATCTGGAGATTACTATTACTATTGAGTGTTTTCCACTAGAATTAACTTGCCAGCATTGATGAATAAAAGGCAGTGGAATGTTGTTTGTGTACAAAGTTAAAATCATTCTTTAAGCAAAAAATAACCAAGGTTAGGTGTTTGGATGCTGATGAGGGTGTTTGGCATTGATCAGGGATAAAGGGTTCTCCTTGTGTGAAAGAAGCCATAGGTGTTGTGTACATGAGACAGTTTGTTAAGAAGCCTCAAGAATTTTCTTAAGCATTCCTTACTAGCAAAAATTGTAAATTCCCTTGTATCTATACCAGATTGTATCTAAAATTTTATGCAAAAGTCTTTTCAACACAGAGCTATCTGAAAGGAAACCAGTCAAGCTCAGCTGATCTTAAAACCTTAAAATTCAGATCATGTTCACCCTGTGACTGACAAAAGCTGGGAGCTTAACAACAGCAATCCAAACTTGACAGATCCGCTGCTTGGATATAGGTTACACTGAGTAAATGTTAGTCTTCTTTCTCAAAATACATCTGTCCTCTTCAAGCAGTCTAGTGCCACACAATAGGTAAAGTGAAGGTTTTCTTTCTTACCAGTCAAACCCAAAACTCCCAGCAAAATCAGAGATATGACAAAAAGTAAATTAACAAGCTAATAAAATGTGTGAACCAAAATTTTACAATTAATTCATACAGATATACCCAGCCCTTCTATAATCCCATCCTGTGAGACAAAACTCATCCCAGCACCCAGAATCTGAAGACCCTTGCTCAATCAAAATTCCTGTTGGCATCAGTTAATATCTTTGTATGACAATGAGGATATTGAAAACCTAACTGCAAGAATTAGACCTTCAGGATCTCGAATTGTTTGAGCCAAATACCACTGTGCTCAGAGGTACTCTATGTGTTGACTTCAGGATTGAAAAGATTATGAGAAAGGAAAATAGAACATATTTCATGCATAGTCTTGTTGACATTCCAGCTGTGGTTTTAAGCTGACATTTTCAAGGTGGACTAAACATACATTACTGTTGATTTTTAAGGGTTCTTATTAGGAGGATATAGAATAACATAAGTTATTTAAGTCTCAAAAAGTAATAAACATTGAGTTGTATTTGCACCTCAGTATAAATTCAGTACTTTTAAAGTTTTGCCTAAAACTTCGGATAACATGCAAACACATTTTACTACTAATGCTTTGGAGTAGTTTCTGGGATAACTCAAATATCTCACTCAAAGGAAAAGTACACAGTCTACACAAATTTATAACAGTTTCTCTAAATGAACAGCACTATAGTACTAATTTTAGCTACGAATATTATTGCTATGAGCTCTAAGGACTCTGCTTCTAATGAGATGCTATCACAACAGATGCAATTAAAAATATACCCTGTAACCTTTGTAACACACTGTTTTCATCTCTGCATTTTTTCCAGAGTCTATTTTAGACTGTGCAGCATTACTTTTAAGAAAACCTAGAAACAGGAGAGCAAATTCATTCCTGAATGTTCTTAAGATTTCAGAGAACAGCCATTTAAGACACATTTGATTTAGTATTTTTTAATCTTGATGTTAAATATCTCTCATTGTCCTGAATTGTAGGTGTTTCAGGAACACTTTTTTAAACATTAATCATCCAATTTCAGCATAACATATATTATTCCTAGCATTCATATTTTTGTGTTATTCATATTTTAACATTTACCTTAATACTTAAGAATTATCTCCTTGGGTGATTTCCCCCTCCACTCCATTCTATTGATCATAATGTATCACTAGAGTCTGGGTGTTCATGTACCAGACTCATTTAAGCACCAAGGACTTGAAAATACAGTTTCTCTTTACTTTCACAATTTTTTCCCCCAGTGTTAGGGAAGAGCAAACTGGCCTATGGATTAAAAGCCTCCTGAAGAGCAAAGAGTAACTCCTGTACAAGCAGCAGCCTTTGAACTGCCAGCTCCTTCAGGGTCAGCAAATTTTAAATCAAACTTAGGTGCTGTGACAGTGCACTGATGACAGTCATAAAATATCTGTAGTCTCTACCTGTTATATGCAATACATACAACTTTGGGGGAGGATTCAGAGATCAATGCTGCACACATACTAAAGGAAGACTGACTGAAGTTAAGGTAAAGCAAGCTTCCTGAACAATCCAGGCAACCAACTTTTGTTTTATTCCAAAATTAGTACCAAAGCTTCCTCCCAAACCACTGGAAAATGTCCATTTTCATGAGGAGAATATGCACTTTCTGGTGTTCTTTTGCTAAAGTGACCCTCCAAACACACAAAAATACAAAGCAAATGTTCAGAGTCAAAAGAGAATGTTTACACTGGGAATTCTATAATCCTGAGGAGATAACAAAAAGGTTTGAATGTCCACACACAGTTTAGCTCCAGCTTGATATTCACCAAGATTTACTGGCATTCCTAAAAACCACCTGAAGACCCGCAGTGGAATAGCATAGACTGTTTCATGTTTTGGACCCAGTTACATGCTGATGGAGAGTAATAATGGGAAAGAAACAAGAGAGGGATTGGTGTCTGTTCCAAACTTGTTCAGGGTGGGAACATGAGGCATAGGGAAACTTCATTTAAGTATCAAGCTTTAGTTTTCCAAGAGAAGTTGCCAAGGTCTCTGACGTCACGAAGATGAAGTGAGTTTCACTCCTAACATGGGCTTACAATCTTCTGCATTGGAAGCAAATCAGCAATGGAGTTGTACAAGGGCAAATTTTGACATTGCACTGCTTAATTTCTTTTTCTGGCAAACAACTGGATTTGATAAAAGCCAGTAATTTTCCAAAATCATTGCTGTAATTTTTTGTTGTAAGGTCAGGGACATTGTGTCCAACGTGTGTACGTCATGTATGGCTGAGTTTAACTATAGTGTTTGCACATACTCTTACATGCCAAATGCAATGTATAATCTAGTTTTCCTTTGTCTTTAGGTGTAGGCTATGCAGTGATACTCATAGCTCTTTACGTGGGTTTCTACTACAACGTTATCATAGCTTGGTCCCTGTATTACCTATTTTCATCATTCACATTTGAGCTCCCCTGGACAAACTGTGACAACAGTTGGAACAGTCCAAACTGTACAGATCCCAAACTCTTCAATGCATCAGTGCTTGGCAATGGTACTAAATACTCGAAGTACAAGCTCACTCCTGCAGCTGAATTTTATGAGTAAGTGTTGACTTGACTTTGCTATTTATTCAAAATTCTATGTCTAAGAGTGTTTCCTCTTGAAAGTTAGTTAGCATCCAGCCTCTAGAATGAGCATCAGAAGACTAAGGTTAAAATGAAGTTGTAATGTTGATCTGTATTCCTGGGTGACTCTCTTGCCTCTATGAGCTCTGGTTTCTCCTGTACTAATGCAGTACTTGCTACAGGGCAAAATGGAATTGGACAAGACACAAACCTTCTCTGATGTACCACTTTTGCTTGCACCAACTTTGCCAGGGCAAGGAAACACAAGGCCTGTTTCTCTACTTGCAAATTATTTCAGAGGAGACAGTAGAACTCTGTTTTATAGTTCAGTTGTTAATTTATATACCTTTTTATGTTTGATTTCAACTGTTTGAGTGTTCCTTTGCATGTCTTGGCCTATAGTGCAGAACACTCTCTTGCTTAGGAATCAGTCTTTCTCTAACCTGGCTCTCTCCCCCTGCTCAGTGCTTCATCTCACTTCATTGAACTATTGAAGCAGTTGAGCAAACAAAGACACCAATATCTGTATAAATATTTACATTATGGACCTCTGGGGAAAATGGGATTTAATTAGGAGAAAGAAAGGGTGATGAGCACCAGAGTAATTGAATCAGCTGTTGAATTAATCTGAATAATCTATTAATATTTCTGTGTTGGGAATAGAAGGATATCAGGACACACCCCTGCTGAGCAGCAAGTCCAAGCCTGTAGAAACAAAGGGACACCACTGTTACCATAAATAACCTACTGTGTGTTACACCACACCTGGCTACAGCAGGGATCTCGAGGTCTCTGTTTATAGCTCTGAAACATCTGTGGCTGCTGTTTCTTCTCTGAAAACAGCACGGTGAAAGATCAGTAGTGATACACAAACTGGTGGCAGGGTTTTGGGTAAACTCAGTGCTTTGAAAACAATATGGGGTGTTGAGTTCAAAGGAACTCACTATGATGGTAAATAATGACAGCTATGAAATCTGCTGCCTTTACATATGATGTGTTCACAACTCGAATGTAAAGATAGATCATTTATAACAAAAGGCTGTGTATGCATAGTCAAAGAACGTGACTCTGAAGTGAACTATAAGAAATTATACATTCAGTGCCTTAAAACAAAGAACTGCATTATTACAGAACTTCAATTTAAACCATAGTTTAAAAAAGGGTTTCTTTCATTGTCTTGCTTTTAAGCTTTTGCAAAGCAAAATGCAATCGCTATATTCTTGCTTTGCCTTTTTATGATTTAAAGTGGTTCTGTGCATCTTCTGTTATCACATCATACTTGGGGGATGATTTTGACTTTGTAGTGGGTGAGGTTGAGGTAGAATGGATTCATGATGTTTTGATTAAGTTCCACTAATCTGGGGAACAGAGCTATTTGTGATTGTCTTTACACTGAAACTTGAAATATTATAGTTCTTTCTTCACCATGAGATAGATTCAAGGTGCAATTTTCAGAAGGTAAGAATAAAAAGGGAATGTGACTTTTCCTCATGCTTTGATTCCTGAATTTTGGGATTGTAATTAAGTCCCTGGGCCCTGTACTTATTAGCAGCTAGATTATATTGCAAAAACGAGAAGAATAACCACTTAAGTAAAACAATCTATAACATCTGTTTCCCCAGCTGTAAAAACAGGGAATCACAAAGGGCTTTATGTTCACTTACCCGGTATTTGGATTAGCTCATCAAGTCCAGCTGTACAGCTCAGGTGTGGACCCAAACTCGTGCAAAGTCCTAGCATATTCAGATCCAACCTAATAACTAAATCAGAAAACAGTGTTTATTCTCTTATATCAAATAATCTAACTCATACCCATGGCCTCCTTACAGTGGGGAGAGCCGAATCTTCTGATTATAAAGTTTCATATTTTGTGCCACAGGGTCAGGAAATGGGAAATGGTACAGCTTAGACGTGGTTTTCTAGGTCCTGTGCTTACATCAGAACACACACACAGACTTTTGCCCTCTGTTGGGCTGAATGGGAAGCAGGGAGACCAGAAACACCAAACATTTATTTTGCAATGGGAGAGTGAGTGAAAAGAGGTCAAAGCAAAAGGCTGGTGTGATTATCCTGAAAAGAAACAGACACTTCTCTTTGGGACATGATTCCTTCACACAAAGCTGGCCAGACCATGACTTTAAAGTAAATTATTTCCTAAAACCCTGTAGCTTCCAGAGCTGATTGCCTCTATCTCCATCAGCACAGGAATAAACTGTAGGAAGAGGTGGGAGTCCTGTGATGTGACAGTCCATCAAATACTACAAGAAAGGTACCTCAAATTCAACAGAAATATGCTGGTTAGCAGCACTTACATTGAGTGAGAGAAGGGGAAAATCTAGGCCAAATGTATCTTGAAATCTCAGCCAAATCTATCAACTGTCCAGTATTTAGCAGGGAGGAAAAGCAGGGAGAAACCTCTAAGCCTCATACTGGGAAGAAATCATTTCAAATTGCAAATTCCAGGCCAAGGCAGTGACAAGAAAACTTTGAAAAACATATTTGTTTTCAAGCCTCAGCCGTTGAACAGCAATTAAGGCTGAAGTGGTTCTACAGTGAGGCTTTCTAAAGAGATTCATTTTACTAAGTCTGGTTTCAGTTGTTCAGGCTTAATTCAGGCCAAGGTGCCATTGATGCCATGGGGACAGTTTCTTATAACATGAAGGAATGGGACCTCTACAATACTTCATTAGAGATGCTTAAAATAAATTATAAAGTATTTCTACACTGCAAACATAGCAAAGCAAGCTAAAATTAATAACAACTGATGCATTTCCGCTAGTAATAGCCAGACATAAGAGAAATCCAGTCAGGAATAAAATGTCAATTCCATGTTTCTTTGAAGACACACATTAAATTACTTCTCTCTTCAGTGGCTTGGAATTAAATACAAAAGATGCAAAAAACCTTCTTCCTTTCAACATATGCTAAAATAATTCATTATAAACATTTTTTTTGAAAGAACAGAAGTACATGACTGCAAAAAAAGTTCCCCTCTCTGCTCCATATCACTGCTACTTAAATACTTTATTTGAACACAGTCATACTTTATATTTGTTCTCTCCGTTCTTGTGTTTGGGAAAAGTTTATTACCATCTTGCTTTCATTTATGCTGACAATTAAAAAATACCAGCTTGGAGAAACAAAAAACACTATTCTTCTCCCAAGGTACTGTGCCTGTAAAAAGTTACAAATCTGTTGTAGGAACAAATCTTGGCAATTTTTTAGACAAAACAGTGAAATTGTCAACAAACATATTGAGCTACAGATATTTCCCTCTGACAGTACTTTTTCTCAGGGATCTAATCCATTCTTTCTGCATGAGAAATAAAAGACATTTTTACAGGGAAATTTTCATGCCAGATTCAGTAAAGGAAATTCACAGAATTCACAAGTCTACCCAGCTGTGAGTAATTTCAGAAACCTACCTAAAAACAAGGACTAAAGACAACATTCAGTCACAGAATTTATGAACATAAATTTATGAGGAGTGTGTGAAAGAAGAATGTCCTGAAAAAACCCTCACCATATACAGCAAAGGTTACTTTTACAGACCAAAATGTTTGTGCCTTGGGGTACAAATCTGCACTGGAAATGCCCCCCCAGGCAAAGGGTCCCCACAGTTCAGTACCATGTCAGTGATTAACACTATGTGCCCCGAAAGAGGAGGCAGGAAACTGTCCCCACAGAACAATTGTAAAGCAACCTCTCCCAAGGGGGATATCACTTCAAAAGTCAGCATAAGCAATTCTGTCTATAAATGCTTATAAAAGCTGAATCAGACAACAAGAACTAACTAGAGTCGATAGCCATATATTGTACTAGTTACACCTGGAAAGAAAAGACTCTAAGCTCATGCTAAACATGATCAGCAGTTCCCAGTGTCCACTTTCCTGGACAACAAACCTCTACTGAATACATCTGAAGCTTAAGGGTTTTCTTTATGCAACATCCATACTATATAAACTAATTAGAGAGTTTATAAGCAATAAGAAATTAACTCTCCAGACATCTAAGTCTTACTCATCTTTTGCATCTTAATTGAAAGAAAACTTGTCAGATGCTTTTGAGAGGTTTGAAGTTGGGTATCAGTCATATGTTTACCTTCATAGAGGTGACACAATCAAACACTAAGAATTCTATCCAGGTTCTGTACCTTAACCACTAGAATATCCCATGAATATAACAGAAAAAAATCCTCTGATTTAAGTGGGCTTAGAATGTTGTACATTATTAAATACTTTGTGTGGGAAATTCATGGTCAAATTGCTGAAATAGCAATAACCAATAAGCAAGCTGCTTTAAGTATCAGGCATATTTAGGAAGTGTTTGGCTGCATTGTTTACACAGCCATGGATGAGAATAATATATTTGCATCTCTACATATTGTGTATTTACTTTTTGACCATGCCAACTTCTTTGAATTCATCTAAGTAACTCAGTCTTTCTCTTTTTGACTCAGTGCACAGAAAGGTGTTTATGTTCATAAAATAAAAACAGCTATGTCACAAATATTTACATGTAAAGCTTTGAAATGTATTTTTCGAGCATGTTGACATCTTTGCATTTGTTGACCATTTTCTTACATAAAGAGAAAAGAAATTAAATACAAATACATGGAGGTCAATCCATGTAAGTGTGTACACACACTCTTGGGCTTTGGACAGTTTTGTGGAAATGCTTTCTAAACCACATGTAAGCATGCCTCTGTGTAGCAAGTCCAGAAGACTGAAAGAATGGCAACTTTGACAACTTAAATTTGCAGTGGCTTTTTGTGTCTACTGCAAATGTCAGGAGCTGTATGTATGCAAGTGGCTTGCTTTGTGCTAACTTGTAGGAGGAATTCTAAATGCTTATCTTTACATACAGAATCCTATGTAGTTTGGCAGTAGTACCAATACTTACAATTGTTACAATAGCTGAGGTCAGTGGTGCAGCACCTCCCCTATATTATCTTCAATTTGAAATCCAGGCCAGCAGAAGCAGAGCCTTTCTTTGTGGAGCATATCCACCTGCACATATTGCTCCAGGCAAAGCCAATAAAGTTGTCACACACAACTAAACATCCATGTATTTGTATTCACCTGTTTCTCATCAAATCTTCTCTACAACATAGTAGTGACATAATATCACCACCAGTGTTTTATGTGTTGCTTCCCACAGGGAAAGTATTTACTCATCCATAACTCACATCTAAGCATTAACCCATGAAAAGATTACAAACTAACTTCACTGTGTAAAGGAGCCAACATTACCACAAATGGCAAACCATAAAGTGAGCATTCATTGTTTAAATGTGTCAGCAGTCCTCAGGTTGTGGTGCATGGGCCTATTCCTATGGCTGACCTTGTGGCAATTTTTGTGTCTTTCCATGCAGCTCTTCTGAAATCAGTAAACTTTGGAGAGCCCTGAATGCATGGAAGTGGGGCACAAAAGCAGGGAAGTTCAGAATCGCTAAGTTAATGAGAGAAATAAGATGGCTAAAGATTTCAGTGAGTTGGGATAAACATTCTCAGGATTATCATGATCCAAAAGGAAATACCATTTCATTCTATACAAATAATCATTTATTATTATCATTTATCATTTGCCAGCCAGGGTGCCGCTGGCAAATTATCTTTATGTGATTCCCAAAGTCTAGTTCACAGTCCATTACACAGCTCCATTCTCCAACACAAGAGGGAGCTGAAATATCTCGAGAAACGGAAAAACCCAGACAACCAAGGTGTTGGGGAAAGACAATGCAGTATCCGGTATCCAGAGCTGGAATGAGCATGTCCAGCTGAGCCCGAGCTGGCTCCTGCAGAGGCCTGGCACGCCTGGAGTGTGCCCAGCGCTCAGGGTGGAGACAGGGGACACAGGACACATGGCTCAGCCCAGCCTCCTGGGCTGTAGGAGAGCACCCTCCCAGAGCCAGGCTATCCTTTGGCAGGGCAGCAAAGCCAGAGAGCTCTTTGCAAAGCCCCCAGAGGTGCCCAAGCAGCTCGGACAGCAGCTGCAAGTGTGGCACAGCTGGGGCTGAGCCAGGCCCTGTTGCACTTCATGGGGAGTCACTGTGCTCTCTCTGCACTGCACCCCGAACCCCAGAATTAATTACACTGGTGTCCAACCTTGGGTCTACAGGGTTTGCACCACAAGCTCTGGCCCACACAGCTGTGTAGACACAAACTGCCATGGATACAGTACAGCTGAATTTAAGCAGTGCTATATCTGAAGTAAAAATACCTGGCAAACTCTGCAAAAAGAGCTCTATCCACACCTGCTTGATGCAGACAGCCTGACCTTCCATGGGTACAGGAACCAACCTCATTTCATATTCTGAAGGAAACTGGCAGCATTGAGGACTGAACTATGGTTGCCCAAATAAATAACAGGGAAGATGCATGTAGGAGAGCCTTCTAATTGAGCACAATTATCATGCTTCAAATTGCCTTCTAAATTGAGTATGTCATTTAACTTCTATAGATTGCACACTGTATACATTGACAATCCTTTTAGCATCTTCAATCTACAATTTGCATTAAGTTTTATATCATAAAAACCTAGTCTAACTACCAGAATAGGGAATATAGCTTAGGAGAACAGGACTATATCTATTTATACCTTACCCAATTTGCTGATTCTTAGTTTATGCAAGCCATTTGGGTTTGATCTCATAAATATGACTGCTAACTTTTAAAAGGACTTAGAACATTAGAAGTACTTAATATGTTAACAGATATGTTTGTTAGTTAATGTACTAATTTGCTGACAAGCGATGACATTTTTGAAATCTAAAGCAATCTGATACAACACATCTGAAAATTTAGGTAAATGACACCTTTCTACTGATAAAGTCAAAATTTGACAAATAACTTTTGCCTTTACTAAAAACAGAAAGAATGAGCCTATAGAGCTGTGTTATCATTTGGACTGAAAACTAAAATTATAATTGATTTGGGATTGGAAAAATGAGGCCTATTTCCAAGACCTTAAACTTGATCTGTTTGTACAAACTTTCTAAATTTCTAAAAGACAATCATGTAAATCTGTTAAGGGATGGATAATACAAAAAACTCCTTAGAAAGTACCAGTCTGACAAAAATGTCTCAGAGTATTCTACACCTAAAACTCTTACCCTCCTGTTTTCTAGTTATTGATCAAACGTTTTGGAGTGAACGAGATACAGATTAATTTTCAGATCACAACTTTTGGCATTTCTCTTTCCTGGTTTAGTTCCCTCCTTATGTGCAATTACTCGCCACTTTCATAACATGTATGTTCTGAATTGCTCAGAGTAGAGATAAACCAAACATTTATAATAATCCTCTTTTTACAGATGGGAACATCAAAACACAGAGAAGAGTTTACTGCTTCCAGCATTAGCTATTATTAGAACTATGACTGAATCCCTCATTTACTGAGTCCCACTCAGCAGCTGCCTCATTGCCTCCCCAATAACTTGTTTTTAGTAGGGTGAGCACCAAACAGCTGGACTTCCTGTTGGCTGTTCAGGATCTGACACCAAATTAAAGAGGACTCAAGTGCCGCACAAAGACTAAACAGGAGTTAATGGTTCTAACAAATTAATTGCTGTTTGCAGATTTCAGTGGAGGTGAACTATTTCCCTTTAGCTGAATGCAGTGGAAGTCAGGCAGGAATCGATGCCAGAGTTACTGGGTGACTAGGAGAATCTTCCCAGCAGGGAGCATAGGGAAGGAGAGAATGAGACAAAATTTCCCAAAAGAGGAAGCAGAATCTCTGAATGCAGCCTCAGTCTGAGACCCTCCACATTCCTGCTCCTCTTGCAGATAGGTGGAAAGGCTCTTACTACCTGTAGGTTCAGCTTCAAAATCATTGCAAATGTAATTTACACTCCCTTACATGGAACACAATCTTAGCATAAATCAAGCTCCTTTGTGCAAATCCCTGATCTCTAGTGTATCTTGTGTGTCTATGCTGTACTAAATAAATATTTCTAGAGCTCTGACTAGAACATCAGAAAGCTTAAACAATTTATTAGCTTCTCTTGTATTTTGGTCAGCATAATATAATAGGTCCCTGACTACTTTCTGTCACCTCCATCTGTTAATGTTTACTCTCAGTCTCTTCTCCCATAACACTCTTCTCATTTTTGTGTGTATTTCTCATCTACTTCCATTCTTTTCTCAATCACAACAATCTGCAAGCAAAATACTAATTCTAGTTGTCTTACTACTGGTGATTTTTTCCATTCTCTTTGACTCAGAGTTCTGAATTATGAGAGTGTATTTTGTTAGCAGAATAGGACAAACTTCTCTCTACTTATGAAGTAAGAATTGCTTTCAGTAACTTTTACTTAATACATCCTCAGTAGCTTTGGACATAATTTGAAGAAGTTGACAGAGGCTGATACTGTGCTGTACCTCCTCTGGTTTCCTGGCTGGGGGATTTAAGAGAGCACTTTATGCCATTTTGTCTATGACTTGAACGTATCTTCATAGCACTGGCAAATGGGACAATCCTGCAACTAGTGTAGGGCAACTTTGATTCAGCAATGACCAAGTTGCATTATTCTGCTATAACATCAAAAGGCTGAAAATTTAGGTGTTTTTACCTCAGAACTTACTGAATAGGGAATCTTGCAGCATCTCTTGCTTCACGTTTTCCTCTTGGTAGCCAGTATAAGAGAAGTGACTGAGTATAACCTAAAAAACTATAAAGAGGGATTTATCACTCAGCCTGCCTTAACATAGACAGGCTTGAAACAGCCTCAGCTGCTCCTGAAATAAGCACTCCTTGATGTGAAATAACTGTGGCACAATTGAGCTAACTGGATTTTCTGTAGCATCACTGATGTATGCTAACTTGGACAACGATGATGAATGCAAAGTTCTTTTCAGATTTATCCTTCTTAAAAAAAAATACTGTTTTTCAAAGAACATTACAGAGCCGCATCCTTTAAATCAAAAAATCTTAGCCTATCTAATACTTTGGCCACTGCTTCTTTCCTTCAGATGTCAGCACATCTTTAATACTTTATGGTGCTGCTGGAACAGAAATGTAGGTTCTAGAAGGTAAACATTCATGAACTACTTACCAGCAACCCTCAAAAAGGGCATCTTTTGGAAAGCTTTCATGACTTATCTTCAGAGGTCACAAAGAAAAAACAAAACAAAAAAATAGAAAAAAAAAATGAAAAGGAAGAAAAACCGGCCAGAATTAGAGCTCAGAAAGAGCAGCTGTACATAAAGACTTCCTTGCTTAGCTGCCCAGTTACACAGCTGTTTTGACTGGTTACAAAAGTATTTTTCTTTTCATATTTTATGATGTCTTACCCTGATTAAGGGAGCAGAACTCTTGGAATGGAGATTCTCCTGAAAATCCTGGGAATCCCACATTTGAAATGGCAGTTCTGGCAAGTGTTCCCAACAGTAAGACATATTGCAAGCTGCTTCTTGAAAAGCAAGCATACAAGGCAGCAGGCTCCTTTGGAAATCCAGGAAAAAATACTTGGGCACAAGTTAAATGGGCATAAAGAAAGCAAGTTCAGATTCAGTTTTTGTGAGTAGACTCTATATATTGTACTCCAAAGGATTTGTTAACAACACTCAGCTCTAATGGCATTAACAGTGTAACTGGGATAGCACAGATTGCCAAAACACTCCCAAGATCCTGGACAGATGTTCTGATCAGAAACCTTGACACATTTCTCAGCTATACTTACGACTGCCCAAGTCAGTAAGTTCAGGATGGAATCAGGCATCCCTTCCCAGGAGTCACTTACACCTGTGGATTCTCTATACAGTTATACTTTATTAGCAGAAATACAAGTAACTTTTGTTCACACTCTAAGCAAAAGTTGAGTGAAATCGATCTATTTATTTACATTTAATTAAAGATATTAGGTTTCTAGATGAGATATCAAAAGTTTGCCTCTGTTCTACTGCTTCCACAGGTAACAGCTATATTGTTATGTAGCTGTATTGATGTATAATAAGAGTTAAACTCACCTCATACTTTCTAAATAGGAACACGCTTGATTATATGCCACAAACATGTGGTCACTACCCTTTTAATGCCTCACTTGTTATCAGCCTCACAAAGCAACAGAAACAGATCAGTGACCTAATTAAAGAGGACACTTTCTACCAGTAGCTTTTATCCAATTGGGAATTAATCAAACAAACACTTCAAAAATACAGCATTTCTTATTAAACATAAGAAACTACTGCAGCCAAACTACTACAGTTCTTAGCTGATCATAATGCTTTAGGGATGCAAAGGGAATTGTGTGCAACTCTTTCATAATACTAGAAGGATCATTTTAATGGACCTTAATGTTCCCAGTATGTTTCCACAGTTTAAGTAGTACAGAGATTTTTTTTAGTTTTCCTCCTTTAAGTTCACACAGGTTTGTCCTATCTTGGAACTATCTCACTCATCTCTGATTTGACAAGTGCTTAAGTTAATTCTGAAGCACCATCTATATTAAGAGGTTGTATGGCAACAGCTGACGGGATTGGAATTAGACTGCTCAGGCTTTAGTCCTTACGTATCTGCAGTCATTCAGGGCAAATCACAGTCCTTCAATTTCTCTAAAATGCAGTAATTTACATAAAATATGTCAAAGTCCTCCAGTGAAAAGGACTTCTTTGATTTGATTTGTTTGTACTATTATGCTGCTAAGAGAAGCCAACAGAGATCAACTTTCTGTTTTGCCCAAGCACCGTAGAGCAAATAAAGGGTGATACAGAAAAGGAGGAGCCAAGGAAAGCCATGACCATGTTATCTGGATGGGCACTGAAACACTACCAAATTGAATCCCTGGGACAGCATCCAGTAGGTCCGTGTCAGAACCAGGAGTTAGCTGTGCAGTTCACCTCTGGAGCAGGGCTCCAGCCACAATGCCATTCCTCCTGTTAAATACAGCTTTCAGTAAAGCAAAATATTTCTGCATTTCTTAGATCTGTAAAGGCAGCAAGAGACACTTCATAGCACAGAACCAAGTTATAGGAAGAGAGATCCATTAACATTTCTTGTATATCTCTGTGCCTATTGCACACAATGTGTTTTGATAACTTAACTGTAGGTGTCATCAGTCATGAGGACAAAAGCTCTTTTCTACACTCCAATTCATTTCTCTGTGTAGATCTAGAAAGGATTAGCCTGCCCTCGTGAGCAACAGAATTTCCTATGCTATCACTCCACTGTCTCAGTGAACAACACAGAGCACTATGTCCAATTTAAATTTACCAACAGTTGCTTTTCTTATCCAATCACTTTTTTGCATGCTTAGAACAACCTATTCAAAAAGAAATAGAGAATAATTTTGGAACTGCTCAAGTTGCAGGAAGCCAGCTGTTTGCTTATCTAGAATCACAGAATTATTTAGGTTGAAAAACATCTCTGAAGGTCATCTAATACAACTCCCTTCCCAAAAACAAGGCTAACTTAAAAAGTAAATCAGTCTGCTCAAGGCCTTTACTGGCCAAGTTTTTAAATTTCCAAGGACAGAGATTCTGCAGCCTCTCTGGACATCTGTTCAGTGTTCAAGTAAGAGTCAGCCAATGATACTTCCAAATTCCCCATACACTTCCAGAGCAGGAGACAGTGCTATCATTATGGCACTGTGGTGCTAAACAGTGATGGGCCCATGAGACTATAAAGGCTCTGTGGGAAGAAGCCAATACATGACTTCACCAAACATGCTAGTGATGCCAGTAGGGCAACTACACTGCTGCAGTGCAGGGCAGCATCCATTTCTGCCCACAGCATGAGATGTGTAAAAGCCTTTTTCCCCCAGTGACTTGGCTTTGTTTCTGTGTATCTGGTATGTAGGCGAGGAGTTCTGCACCTGCACGAAAGCCGTGGAATCCATGACCTTGGCTTGCCTCGCTGGCAACTTTCCCTCTGCCTCTTGGTGGTGGTAATCATTCTTTTCTTTAGTCTGTGGAAAGGCGTGAAGACTTCAGGAAAGGTAGAGCTAATATTGTCCTTCTATCTCAACCATATCCTTTATCTCCTTTAAGAAGTCTCCTAATTTTAGAAAGCAAGAAAATAAATCACTGCTTCTGTGGGATCCTCGGGGATCAAACCATGTGAGAGACTTTCACACATGTACAATGAAAATACATGATCCTGATTCAGCCTTTATTTTATTCACAAATTTTGCTTGTGTGATATTCCAACTGGAAATTTTATTAGCATATTATTTTCAATTCAGCATTAGTGGACTGATCCGGAAAATATTTTGAAATACTCAAAAATGTGCATCCTATTGTTAGCCAAATGTACTAGTGCTTCAATGGCATAAGATGCTTAGGTTTTATTATATAGAATTCCATGTCAAGAGAAATATCTAATGAAAGTAATTTGAAGTTACTCTTTGACATCCTCCAGAAAACACCTCAACAGAAATTCTAGAGTTGAATACATCTGAGAGCTTTTTTGTACATTTTCGTAAGAGTATCACCCAACATCAGGCAATGACTGCACTTTTTTAGTAAGCAATACAGAGCTGAGCAACCTCAGCAGTCTAACACAACTGGTAATGTCTTCTGTTTGTCAAAACTGTCTCCTACTGGTGATAAATAACGACATTTTCCCCTAGGGAAAGAGCTTCTCCATCAAACTGAATGGACAAAACCAAGAAAGTACCAGTTGTACTTATCACATATTCTTAAATCTTCTGTAACAGCTGAGTAACCTTTGGGATCTCTGTTGTCTGCAGGTTGTTTGGATAACAGCCACTTTGCCTTACGTTGTATTATTTGTCTTACTAATACATGGAATAACCCTGCCTGGTGCATACAATGGAATAAATGCATACCTTCACATAGATTTCAGAAGACTGAAAGAAGCCACAGTAAGTGTACTCTTCTGCTCTCATTCCCTTATTATTAAACCTGCTGCACTTGTTATTAAAACTGAAAATATTACAGCTGACTTCTGAAATTATATAGCCATGCTTCCGTTTCTTCGTAAGCACTAGTCCACTGTCTCTGATAGTCAGACTTTCCATAACAGAACTATCTCACACTGAACCCAGACAATTCAGATCACAAAACACTTGTATGAAGGCAGTTAGAGGTGTGGCAGACCCTTAAAAAAGTCCATGCACCCAGTAAATTGAAATATCCTTTACACAAGAAAATGGAGTCATGCAAAAATTTAGTTCTCAAAAGGCTAAGAATTCCCTCGAAATAAACCTTGCTTTTTGAATCACTAGCTAAAATATTAACCTGGTAAACAAAAATCTTGGTCTACACAAACCTTGTTGAACACACAAAGTCAGGACTAACTCACCTATTCCAACCATGGCCCTTTATACAAATAAAATTTTCAACAGCATGGTGTTCTTATTTTACTATTTAAAATAATGTGCCTTTCACTGTAAAAATTAACAATACTGAATATATCCAAACCAACTCAATTTGAGGAGTAACTTGGAACTAAGACTTATTTCATACATTGGAAAGCAGATCTACAAATATAGTCACTAACTCATGAAATTATCAGCATTTCAGACCTACAAAGAACAAAAATCTGGTGACTTCAGAGAGACTTTACCACTGTACTATTCTAAAACTACCATAAATCATTTATAAGACAGTGGTTTCTCTATGGATGGGTCACAAGGCCATTCAAATGGTTATAAAACTGCAAAGCAACGACATCATTCTACTAGAAGGAAATGCATCATCTTGAAAATTTGCAGCTTTCAGAAGTGTCTGCAGTCTGTACACAGTTGCACTGTGCCTTTCTATTTTTGACTTTTCCTGAATAATGAAAAACTGTTAGAATATAGACCTACTTGATATGCTCTTAGCAAAACAACACTCTCCTGGCCTTTTAATACTAAATTTGAAAACTGGAATTTCTTCAACAACAGAAGTTATCACCAGAACCCAGATACCATTTTGTTCTCTTCTGGAATAGTAAAACCAAACTGGGTTATAAAAAATGGGACTTTGTCACAAGGCTGTAGCCACCCCCATAGTTCACAGTTATACATACACACAAATACAAAGATGCAAGGATGAACAAAGGGGGCAAATAAATTTTTCTTATATATTTTAAATGCTATTTGGAAAAAAAAAAGACATCACAAGTTCGACCAGACATTTATGGAGCTGTGCCAGCTTGCAGCAGCTCAGGATCTAGGCCTCCATAATTGCAGCTGCCTTCTGCTTCTGGAAGGATGTTCTGTGCACTGCTCTTTCTTGGCTTAATATTTCTGCAGCTGCCATTTAGATTACCCTAAAGTTACTTGTTTCTAAGACTAAATTTTTCAGACAACAACAACACAAAGTTGCTCTAGAATAATAAAAGACTAAAGATCAGTTATACAGAGAAGTCTCACTAACTGCTTGGTCATGTCAGCCTTTCCCCTCTTGGAGACTGGGATACCTGCTGCTGCAAGAGTCTTGTGTGTTTAATATTTCTCCTCAGCCTCCAAAGAATAGAATCCTGCTTTATTTCTATGTCAGAGCATCCCTGGATCTGATTTATTATTTTTCTTTTCTCCCAAATGAAAAATCTAACAAAGAAACATCATAAATCAGAAACAGTAATGACCTACAGAAGGTTCTGCCAATGCTCTTCTAAAAGCCTTAGAGCATCCTGATGAATGTCAAGGTGTGCCTGTTTTATGGAGCCACAACCTGCACAGCACTGAGTAAGCCCCAGGACACCTCCATTTTTAGGGATATTGAATCCGTACTCACATCTCTATAAAAAGGCAAAAAAGATACTCACCTGAGGACCTTTTAACTAGACCAGTGACTAACCACATCTCTAGACCAGACATGCTCCTTGCTGAAAGGCCATGAGCTACAAAGTCACAATGCTAATCTGCACTGCACAAATGGATATGTTAAACATTTGTGTGAAACAGCAGCTACATTTGTGTTCTACTGAAGGAATCAGTATTAAATGCAGAGTTGAGTCTTAGCAAATACCCTGAAGATTATAACATCTGGTGGTGCAAACAATGTTTTCTCTCCACACAGTACAGTAATTTTTTAAATCCACATACACAAGACAGAATATGCACAAAAGTTAAAATGACATAAACACTAAAGAAAGCTGGAAAGTCTGATGACTGCCTCCTGTAAAAGGCTTCTATTTTTTTCAACTTTAATGCATATAAAAAAAATCCTAGCATAAAATAGATTATGTATCAATCAGAAGCCATTCAGCCAAACTGAAGAGAGAACATGAGAATCAACTGCAGAACCAGCCCCACCATGTTTCACATCTTGCTTTCTTAGAATAAAGGGAATGTTTTGCATTTAGCCTTAGTTGTAAAGGAATTTCTGGCTTTTGCCGTTTTTAACCTTCACCTTGATCTTCTCAGTTTCCTAATCAGCTGCTATAAGCCAAGATTCTTACCCAACAGATAGTTAAGCATATGCATAAATCCTTTGGGAAGGTAGCAGGTGCTAATCTCTTACTTGAATCAATAGGACTTGAATACCCCAATGCAGAAGGAGCTCATAAGCTGCTTAGATCAGTTAGAAAGCCATTGTCAAATAGATATATTAGATCTGATTTTGTAGGGATGGTGATGAAATCCAGTGCTTTTCATAGTTGTCTCAGAGTTCTTGTCAGATTTAATCAAACATTGCTTTTATTTTGAGAAATATTCAGTATTATTCACACCACTGGCTTTACTACCCTTTTTAAAGATGCTTGTTAAAGTACCTCTGTTTAACATCAGAAAATGGGAAACCCTCATTAAGCAGTGTAGGTATTCCCAGGTTTTTGTTTCAGGGAACCAGGACTGTGGCATTGTTCCTGACTGCTGTTTGCACATCTTGAGTGATGTTGGTATGGTAGGACACTTTAGAAAATGCTACAGCTTTAAAAACATGCTTTCTCTAGTGGACAATTCTTAAAATGACCAAGCTGCATCTAAATTGAAATTTAGGGACTATAACAGGAATAACTCCTTCTCCAGCTAAGTGAGAAAGCTGACAGATAACCTGCATGATTCTGTTCCCAGCACTTTCTGAATCAAGAAAGCATCCTTCCAATAAAGTGCACTAACAGTCACACAAAGAAAGCTCTATTATGGGAAAGAAAACTGTCCTGTAACTCTTGACCCACTAACTATTTTTAGTTTACTGGTTCTACATTCCAAACGAACTTAGAACAAGAACTATTGAAAGTGTATTTCTGTCAGCCAGGAGAAAAATCTTGTAATCATTTTGGTCCTTGGTAACATCTCAGAAGTACCACTGCCCAGCCCACGGAGGCAGCTGTGTGCACACACTGAGAACGTGCCACGTTGGTTAAGCCATTCCAGACCATGACCTTGCTCCATGTGACACCTCATGGGGGCTGGAAGCATCTACACTGCCATAAGCATGAATGCCAATTGTTTTCCAGAAGCCAATTGTCTTGTACACCTCTTGCTTTTGTCCTGATGTATCTCTGTGGACTGAACTGACACTGACTGTGTTGGTGTCATTATGCAGGTATGGATTGATGCAGCTACTCAGATATTTTACTCCTTAGGAGCTGGATTTGGTGTTTTAATTGCATTTGCCAGTTACAATAAGTTTGACAACAATTGTTACAGGTAAGAGGCTACTCTTTCATTACTGCTGCAAAATTATACTATTTTACTGTAACTGCAGCTGCAATAAGTATTAAGCTATCTTTATATCTTTGGACATTTATTAATGATGGTGAATTTTGTGTAGACATAGCAACCAACCCAAATCTTGAAACAGTCTCCCTTACTGAAATTTTAGTAACAGAAACCTGCCAAGATATCTGCTACCCTGCAAAAACAGAATGGGATTAGGTCTGGACTTTAGACAGCTGTGTAAACTGTGCTGGTGTTTGCCTTTCAAAAGTACCATTAAGCGCAACAGGGAACACAGGATGAAATCTTATTGGTCCAGGAACTAAAAGCAGAAAGATTCCAGTTTCCAGAACTGTTTCTGTGCTTTGGGATTGTATTTCTGATATTTCATGTTGACCTCCAATTTAGGAATCCACTTTAAATCAAGACAGTTTGAGAGTGTTTTGCTGAATCACCATCATGGAAATTCAACCAGAACTGCTCTGCATCTTCAGAGAAATTCCAACATTTAGACATTTTGTTATCATTCCATTTTTGAATTAAAACAAGCATCACTTTAAATATTCCCATGAAATATAAATTCAGAAAGTACATGTGTTATAAATATATTGTGAACTGAAGGATGGAAAGAAAAAAAAAGTTAAATGTTAAAGACAATTCCCATCTAGTTCTTAAAGTGCTTTTGTTTCCCAACCTCACTGGCTGTTCTTCTCTCCATGATTAGAGATGCTCTGCTGACTAGTACCATTAACTGTGTCACAAGCTTCATCTCAGGATTTGCAATTTTCTCCATATTGGGCTACATGGCTCATGAGCACAAAGTTAAAATTGAGGATGTAGCTACTGAAGGTAGGACGTTAATTTTATCCTAATTTTACCCCTTTTTGTCCACCATTTCTTTGCAAGGATGTTCCCAACAAGTGTGTGAAAATCTCATGGAAGTGACCTGAATTAACTTCCTTGGAACTAGAATTTTGTGTTTAAATGACTTGTTGAAATGTGAACTCTCAATGTTATTGATTCACCTCACCTCTACTGAATTGATGTTCCCCAACATCTTGCCTCCACAAGTTTTGTCTCTGCAACAAACAGGCCTTTACCACTGCACAGTGCCTTACAAAAGTATTGCTGTTCTCAGCCAGGGGACTGGTTCTGATGGTCCTGATAAGCTCAGCTCTATGGTCCTTTCCCTGGTTTCAGCTCCTGTACCTCTCATCACATCCAAGAGTTCTCCTGCCAAACAGTGGAGTCCAAATCCATGTGGTTCCTTCTCCACTACATTGCTGAAAAGTAGCCAGTAAGGTTGAGAATCCCATAAAAGGTTATTCGAAGTGGAAAAGAATGGGATAGATGTTTTTTTTAATACCAAACTGTCATGAGTAAATAATTAAAGTATTTTGGATATATATTTTTAGCATAATGCAAATTTTGTCTTAACAGCTACTCAGAGCATGATGGAGACTGATGTAAAAGTGAATTTAGTCATAATCTATCTTAGCGAAGTGAGTACTTTTGTGACGACAAGAAACATAATTTAGTAACACTTTTTTTTCTGTTTTCTATTCCAGGAGCTGGTTTAGTTTTCATCCTGTACCCAGAAGCAATTTCAACTCTTTCAGGATCTACATTTTGGGCTGTGGTGTTCTTTATCATGCTTCTTACTCTTGGCATTGACAGTTCTGTGAGTATTTTTTCCTTCTAGCCTTGACATTTTTCTTTTGCTGTTATATTCTGTAACTGGAGAGGTATCAACCTTGAGCAGGGGGTTACATTTCAAATAAACATTCTCTACATTCCCTGAATCTGTTTTCAGAGTCACAGAAAACATAGCAATAGTATTACTCCCACTATTATATTTAAAGACTCACAACCATTAATAGGTTTAGGAAAAGATAAAATATTTTACAGCCAGCAAATATTTACTCACTGCTACTTTTTTATGACCTTACAGTGGAACTGCTCATCAACAATTATTACTCTTTAAAGGTATGACCAAACAACACCACTATGAACTATTACTACTATGACCTTGCAATAATGTTTTGGAACTGTGCTTACAAAACACAGTGGTTTGTAGAAGGGATTTTTATATGTTCTGAAATCTACTAATATGCTCAAAGCAGACAACATCTGAAGATAGTCCCATTCTTTTTCTACAAGCAACGATACAGAATTGTAAATTTAGCCACAATTTAAAAATCACACCAGAATATTTCCACAGTGGTTTTATTTTACTACAATCTTACTGTAAAATGTCTAGTCTAGCAAGTGTATTTGCTCTTTCCATAATGTGATAAATTTTACTACACCATGGTATTCAGGATCAGAGAAATTTCATCCCATAAAATATTCCAAGTCTCCAAATAACTTTTGTGCCGCTTTGTTCTTGCCAAGGAGGCATCAAGACATCCTGTTATATTTAGCTTAAACATCGATTAATTTCTGAGAAAATTAAATTGGGTATTTAAGGCAGAGTGAACCATGGACAAACATTCATCCTCTCTAGTAGGGCTTTACATTGCAGAACATACTTGTGCTACAAGTGGAGAAAGGTCTTTCTTGTGGAGCTAATTAAAATATTGTGAACTAATAAACTGTGTCCAAGTTTAGTTCTTTCGTTCTAAAAGAGGAGGGATTTGTCATCATTTCCCAAAGAAAATTCAGGTCATGCAGCACTATTTATGGTGATATTCTAAACTCTCCCCCCACATCTGACTGAGCAAGTCCCTGAAGGGAAAATTAAAATTTTTAAAGCTAAAAAAATCAAATAACCCCAAAGCTAGAGAGGAATAATTATACATGACTACTTTTATTCATGCACATAAGCCTCCACTGGCACAGAAATTAAAAAAAAATAGAATGGTCTGGACAAAAATACAACTGTCACAATGTTTAAGTAATAGAAATGTAACCATGCAAGTTTAAGCAAGCAACAATGAAAAGGACAGAAAATGGAATAAATGTTTGCAAACATTTTGGAGTAGGTATCTAGCTTGGTATAGGGAATTAGCAAGTGGAATTAATCATGACACATAAAAAAGTGGTCCTTTGCCAAAATAATCCAAGCTGTCTCTTTCCATTTTCAACTTCTCCAAGACCAGTTAAGTGCCAACAGGGTAGCAACTTCTTAGAAGATCAGATATCAACCCACCTTAACTGCAGGACACTCACTGGTGCCTCCCCAGACATTAGGAAATATAAGCCTACACTGAGTTTTGAGACATTAGTTACCTTTAAAGAAAAGAGCTTTATGGCTCTATGGCTCTAGACAGAAATCATTCAAATTCTAGACAGATTCTCTGCTACTGATTTCAATCAGAGCTGCTGATTTCATCAAATTCTTATTTGATGAAAGGGACAGGCCATGTCAGCACCTGCTAACCTACCATTGTATTGCACCAAGCACTCCAGGTCTTGCCATGATCTTTTAGCATCACAAAAAGCATGGAATGCAGCCTCTCTGAAATACTAAATAAATTTATTTATTGTGACAAAAGACTGATATTCATTTTCATTGCTTCTTGGTGTACTGGGGCCAGAAACTAAAATTCCTTCATGTTGTCAACAAAACAAATTACATCAAGCTTCCTATGTTGTAATTCTTCCAGGTCTTAAATTTTTTTGTCAAACTGGAATTGCTTAATCAATGGCTGAAGTGATTCCTTGTTCAGCACATTTCCTCTAGGTGCTTCTTGTGCCTGTTTTTATGTAAGAAATACCTTAAGAAGTTTCGTTACTTAATCTACCAACTTTTTCCCCAAAGTATATTGAAATATATATTATTTTTCATAAAGTACTCTCTACTTATTGTCCTGGTGAGTCAGCAAAGAGTCTGAAGACAATATGGCTCTGAAGACAATGACCCATCAAACCTGATGTCCAGCCCTGACTCCATTCTTTACCACGTGAAAATTAAACCTCAATACGCCTGCGATTTACGGCTGAAACGTCAGAAGTTATAGAGTGGTTGGGTATTAATTTTACAAGCTGCTTTACATTCTCCAGTCTGTATTTACAACAGTCAGTAGTGTTTAACCAGAGCTCTTGCCTTCCCTCCTTCAGATGGGTGGAATGGAGGCTGTCATCACTGGCTTGGCAGATGATTTCCACATTCTGAAGCAGCACAGAAAGCTCTTCACCTTTGGTGTTTGTTTTGGCACTTTCCTACTTGCCCTTTTTTGCATCACCAATGTAAGTACAACAAAAGTTTCCATCAACATGCTGCCCTAAAAACACAATTAACCTTATCAGGTAGAAATATGAATTGGTTCAGGTGACTGGTTTTGTTATCAATTTTAGTTCTTAAACAACTTATGTTCAGAACATCACTTTGAAACACATATGAAGCTTCTCTTATTTTTGGCACAAGATCATTAGCTATCAAGCAAACCAAGTCTTTCTTCCAAAGAACTGTCTATGCTATTATTGGTTTTGTTTGGTTCTCTGTGTTTCATTTTGTGCTTGTTTGGGGGTTTTTTGTTTGGTTTGGTTTTGTTTTGAACTAAGAATTTCAAGTGACCAGACCTTTACTCATCTGTTCTCTTTTTGAACTAAGTAAGCACTCACTTCTTATTAAAGGAGTGTAGAATAATGAGCTCCTCTTACCCATGTTTCTTAATGTTCCTTCATGCTCTTAGATCTTATCTCTTACTCTTAACACTATAAAAAGCACACAGATAACTTATCCTGAGCATCTAGTAAACTGTATTTATCATCCTGAATAATTTGCCTCATCTGGCTTTCGATAACTAATTAAGGAATGAAAATCACAGAGTGTTGTAGGTTGGAGAGAACTTTCCCTTTTCTGACCA
>WEIV01030392.1:5650-45847 GCA_013390005.1 Calyptomena viridis
CTGAATTGCAAAGTACAACGAAAGGCCTGCTACTAAGTTTTTTTGTTTGTTTGTTTTTATTGAGGATTCCTCTCATATTATTGCAGCAGATCTAGTATTCATCTTCAGGAAGTGATGTGTAATAGCCCTTCCTGCATGGTGTATGGAAGGAGGTGGGCCTGTAGAATTATTAAAAGAAGGAACAAGCAAATGAATGAGGGCTTTGCCCAATGTTTTGCACAAGATCAGATTCAGGATAGACCATCACTAGTGGTAAAAGCCAGAAGGTTCAAACCCAGTAGCCTAAAGATAGGTATCTAGCTCAGACTTAGATACCTAAAGTGACTGTATTTTCCACTTTGAATACATATTTAGCTTTGAAAGCAAACGTAGCTAATTCACTACTGAACAAAAAGCTTATATATCTGTAAAAAATCTTAAATGTGCATGTTAACACATATAAAAATGCATATACACATCCAGTTAGTAAATATATACACACATGCATATGTGTATACATACTTGTGTACTCTGCTGAATCAAGACTTGAAAGAGGCTAATTTGCACAGTGAGTAAGCACCCACAACTTCAATTTCAGTCAAAGAAAAGTGAAAGATTTTGAAAATAATCAAGCCAATTTTTTTTAGTGCTCCTCGTCACAAATACAGATGTGCACTCACTGTTTGGTAAGGCTTTGTCTAGGTCTGTTTAACAGCTCCACACTCCCCTAGGTTCAAATGACACCTTTGAAACAACCGAAGCAGTAAATCACACCTCTTTATTATCATCTCGACAAGAATGATAACAACCTCCTCTGCTTGGTGAAATACCCATGGGAATTTCATCCAATTACATGAGGATAACATAGCTTTCATGACTTTAGCTGGCTGTCTACCATTTCCATTATATACTTGGTAGTCAGTCACAAAGGACACAATCCACTGAAGGAAAATGTACAGACAAGGGGTTAGCCATTTCAAGAGTGGAGAAAGGGAGGTAGAAATCGAAGGAAGAAAGAGAAGGATGACACAGTGCAATTGCTCAGCTTAGTAGCACAGCTGCTTAAACAACTGAATAGCAATCAATGGGTTAGTATTCAATCCAAGTTTAGATCACATTGAAATCTATTAAAATACTGCATATAATGAATGACTCTTACTTATTTGGTATTCTATCTTGGAATTAATCAGCTCGGTTGTTATGCAGGGGGAAAAAAACATTTAAAAAAAAAAGTCAGTGAGTAGACAGGCCCCCAAAAAAAAGAAAAACAACCACCTTGATTTCCCTGGTGGTTAACAGCCTGACAGTACTCAACAACACAGGCTGAAGTTGAACACTGTGAGAAACAATGCAAGTTAGAGGTTTCCTGGCTGTTGGGGCAGGAGCCTGGTTTGTGCTTATGTACAGGTTGCCCTATCCCCTCCCTTCCAGGCTCTCACAGTGCTTGTAGGGTTGTACCATCTGCTGCAGCACAATTCAGAGGTAGCCTTAAAGTGATGATAGCTCTGGGAAATGATAATCACTGGGTCATAGAAAGCTGTACTGCAGTGTATAAATAAGATAACTGAAAGTGCTGAGCAGGGCATGTTTGCATTATGTATTTTCTTTTTTCCTGTGTAAAACCTGTCTTGAAAGAGTGTGGAATGCAGCAGGATTGAAAACCAGAAGGAAAGCAACACAGCCCCAGAAGCTGCACAAAGGAAGAGGGGGTTGGAGGAATGGTAAGCTGTAGCATTATTGACTGAGGAGTGATAAAAGAGGAAGGAATTCAACAGTTACATCTATTTCGCTTGGTGCAATGGCATGAGATCAAAGGCTTACTTTCACATTAGCCCAGAATAATGCATACTCCATAAATGATGCAAAGCTAGGCCACATTCCCAAGATGTGACAATGCCTCAAGATGCCCCTTTGCTAAGTTCAGGTCAAGGCAACAGGCTCCTGCATATGAAATTCTTTTTCAAAGAACACAAACATAGTTAAACTACTGGCCATGGAGATAGACTACATCCAGGACAGGCATGATGTCTACCATTAGGTTCTACTTTTCCATAAATGGCTTTGCAAATTTAGTCAATTTTCATTCATTTGCAGGCTTGCTTCCAATTCTTGTTGGTATTTCAAAGGATCCAAACTGTTCACCCAAACATGGAGAAGCTCAGGATAAGAAATTGTATTTTATTTCATTTGTTAGAGAAAAGTATGAAAGACAAAAGCATTAGAAGATAGTCAACTCAAATTCCAGACATGTGGCTCAGTCCCACCTCTGCATTGGAAACCTCTGTGACTTTGACCAGCTCACCTGGGACGGTCGCTTTAATGACTGCGGAGAATAAGGTCAAATGGTTCTTGAAATCCCAGGTTTAATTTCTTGTGAGATACATTTATCAAAGCCGCCTAAAGATTCAGATCAGTGCTGGTTGTACCTTGATTCCTGGGGGATCCAGCTGTTGTGGATACCTTAGACAAACAGGACACATCCATATAAATTTCTTCAAATTCCTTCATGAAACCTTAACCTCTGAGACTCTGTATTCCATTAGTTAAATGGAGATGAATAATTATTTTCCTCACCTTTCACGGTTTGGTTAGTGCAGGGATGCGTTGCCATACCAACAGCAATCCAGCCTGGCTGTAGGACAGGGGTGGAAGTGCTAAGGTGCACAGACCCCAAGCCAAGAAAAAAATCCTCCTCTGTCCCTCCCTGTCTCCCTCCCTCCTCTCCCTGGAAGAGAAGCAGTTTCTCTTTGTGAGAGAGCACAAAGGGGAAAAAAGAAAAGAAATTGTCCATCAAGCTCAGCAGAGCCTCGGGGGCTTTCAGCAGAGGATGCCACAGCCTATGAAGAGAGTGAGGTGCACAGGAGACTGATTTTAAAAGGACAGTTCAACCCCAGCTACACTGAACTGCCTCCCGCAGTCCTCAGCCTGTGAAGAACATGTGGCACTGAAAGACTCACCGACATCTTCCCGTAATTTGCTTTCCACAGATCAGCACCGCTTCTGGCTCCCAGGAAGAGCGAAGTCCTCCTCTGTTCCTTTGCCCAGTGCCACTGCCCTAGCCCTGCTGCTGACACCCAGACCCTTACTGGGAGCTCCTGGTGGGCATCACTGGTCTGATGTGTCTTCTGGGTCTTTCTTTACTTGCCAAAAACATTGGTGGATCTGTAAACATTACTTCAGGAAAGATGTAACAGATACATTCATTCCCTGCCAGAGGCTGTAAATCCTGCAGATCCAAACACGGGTTCTAGCCAGTACTGGAGAGAAATAAACCATGTAGTCAGTGCCAAACCTGTGTCACATTCCAGACACCCTCCTCAAGACACCAGAACCAAAAAGAGACTGTCAGTAAGCATAGAGAACAAGCTGATTATGAGATGAGACTGGAAAGAGTGTGAGAGAGACACACAAATGACTCGGCTAAGGGCAGACACAATAAAGCTGTGTTTATATTTATATTTTCATATTAATGTACATATATACATAAACATATATATACATACATTTGTGTGTATACAGTAATTAATGGTGTAGAAAAGATAGAACAGGACTTTCCAGTCACCTTTTCTCAGAGTATAAGAGGAGTGTAAGCAAAAATGGAGCAACTCAAAACCATGACAAAGCTATTAAATAACATAGCTATAAGGTACCCCAGACCACACAGTCCTACTGAGACTACATGTTCTATCATGCTTAAAACCAGAATCAGAGATCCTTGAATATCTAGAGGTACAGTTATCTATTAAAAATAAACAAGCCCCAGGGGAGTGCAAAACTCCTTGGAAGGTGGGAGGATAGGAAAACATCCATTCATCAGAGAGAATGACAAATCATCTGTGAAATGAGTATCTTCGAGTACATGCTGGGCATCTACATCAAGAGGTGTTGACACACATTTACCATAAGAAAGACCAGGTCTTTATGTGACTGAGCTTGTACTGGCCTTTGGAGAGAGAGGTGCCAAAGCAAGGCAGCATGGAACAACAAAGTGAGAAGAAAAAAAGAAAAAGAGTAATTGGGTGATATTAGGACTATTGTTCCATTTTAAGGCCCTCTGCTATCCATGACAGACCCTTTGGCCCTGCACCGCCAATCCATCACCACCAGCTCTTTGAGTGGGACTGTTCACTTCCTCTTCTATTCAACCCATGCCACCGTGGCAAAGGACCCCTTCAGCCTGCATCTCTTCCTCAACCCTCTTTCCTCATATGCTGCCTCTGCTCTTACAGCGTCAGATCTTTCCCTTACCTTGTCCAGTCCCGTCTTTCACTGCAGTTAGGTATTTTCCTCTTTGTGCTTTGTGACGAGACTTATATTTCTATACAAAGAGGTATCTCTCCACCTCCAGCTCACAGCCTCTGTGACCTAAGGTGTCTGTCTTTCACTCACCTAACAGTGCTTCCATTTTCTCTGGCTCTTGGTCTACAAAACCAGGGTGGCATATTTCTCCATTTCCTTCAAGCCCTACATTCTTACATACTTAGCCCTACATACTTAGGCTACAATGATCACAAGGAGTGAAAGAGTTTGACACAGCTAATGCAGTGAGAGTAAGTGAACAAAGTAATAGAGTTACCCATCTAAGTTTAATACCTTCATAAGTGACTTGGAAGATAGGATCAAGTGTATCCATACAAAATTTACTGATGATACCAAAATGACATCACTGGATCAAGTGTTCACTTTGGAAGTGGACACTTCCAAAGGGAGAGGCACCCTGCTGGAAGGCCTTGAAGAGGTCTGGAAGAGTAAATCAATTAGAAACTTAGGAAGTTCAAAAAGGACAAGTGAAAGGTCTTGCACCTGGGAAAACATAATCCATGAATGTAGCACAGGTTAAGATCTACCTGGCTGGGAGCACCTCTGTGGAAAGGAACCTGGGGATCCTGGTGGAGAGCAAGCTCCATGTGAGTGAACAGTGAGGCATTGCAGCAAAGAAAGCCAACAGGATGCTGGGCTGCATCCACTGGGGTATCACCAGAAGAGATAACAAAGTCATTATCCCACTCTAATCAGCCCTTGAGAGGCCACACCTGGAACACTGTGTTCAGTTTTGGTCATGGCTATACAAAAAAATTGTGGACCAGATGGACCAGATGGACCAGATGGACCAGATGGACCAGATGGAGAGGGTGGCAAAGAAGGGTCACAAAGATGATCAAAGGGCTGGGAAACTGCCATTGGAGTAGAGGCTGAGACAACCAGGTGTGTTCAGCCATGAGAAAAGAAGGCTTAGGGGAGACCTTATCACCATGTTCCAGTATTTAAGGGGTGGCTGCAAAGGACTCCCTTTTTACAAGGAGTCACATGGAAAATGGGTAATGGATACAATTTACTCCTGGGAAGATTCCAATTAGACATGACAGGAAATTTTTTTCACAATGAGAACAAACAGGTATTGGAATCACCTCCCCAGGAAATGGTGGCTTTCCCAACACTGGACAATTTCAACATTCAGCTGGACAGGGTGCTGTGCTATCTTGTCTGGATTCTGCTTTTGCCAGGAAAGGTTGGATGAGATGATTCTTGAGGTCCCCTTCCAACCTGTGATTCAATTATTCAAAATCCATTTTTGGACAGGACACCTACTAATACTTGTCCTTCAGGAACTGAAGACTCCTACCACACTCATACCCCCACCAAAGCCTCCTGAGTAAACATCCACCTCTTGGGAACCTCAAAAACTCTAACATGTAGAACAGGTTTAGCCTCTCTCTTTCATTAGAATGGCTGTAACACTTTTATAAATTAACTTTGCTAAGAACTCTGAAGTTTGGGTGTCTAGGAACATATCCACTCATTTCCAAAAATTTGTCATGAAGAGGGAAAAAAGCTGGATTTTTTTAAACTATGCTTCTGGCCAAGATGATTGTAGGGATACACTAGATGAGCAGATGTAGGCCAGACATAGACTCCTGCTTTTCTTGGTTGGAGCTATGCTTAAGTGAAATCCCTTCACTAGAAATAATGAAATGGACATCTATGACAGCATCTGGAAGCTATTTCTGGATATACTTCAACAAGAGCAAATGAATTAAGGATGGACAAGTATTTTACGGGAAGAGGCAGCCACAGAGAGGTTGGGACAGCATGGAGGCCTCAATTAGGGGGAAAAGAATACGAGGAGGAAAGAAGAGAAGCAGCCAGTCCCACTGACAAAATAGGGAAGCACTGCTATAGGTCACAGTTTGTAATCATACCAGTCTGGTAGATTTTATTTCTATGCAGGAATTATGCTGGAAGCAAAGCTGCTAATCCCTGGATCTAAAAAACTGAATGGTTAAGTTAAAGGGGAGTAAAATGTCATTATAATGAATGAAAATAAAATGTCTTGATCAAGCACCACTATATCAAGAGAGATGAATGATTAAACAACAGCCATAGCAACATTAGTACAACTTTCCACTCCTATTTTTCCTCTTCACAATTGTGGGTTTAAGAAATAATAGGCGTGAAGTTTGTCTAAGAATCATATTAACTACTGTTTTGTATGGACACAAAAAATGGAATAGATGATACTTTGTCACTGTATTTTCTTTAGCTACATGTATAAATATCAATAAAATCTTTAAGGATGTACACCAGGTAATTACTTCCTTGAAAAGTCCATTAGAGTCCTTGTGCTCTTATGCCACAGAACAAACACCAAAAGAAAGGTTACAGACCCAAACAGTTTCTAACTTAAAAGCCTATTTTTCCTCCACCTTTTAAAATTACAAAAAATGCCCTCAGGGAGCAAATAAATATAGGAATTATGCTGCCAAAGACAAAGGAGAAGCTCCTCAGTGAAGATGGGAATCAGCCCCTTAGCATTTTCATCTCACCATCTCACGGGCATGCCAGAGACACAAAACACAGGAAAAGGCCAGACACCCATTTGCAGTAATTTCAACACAACTCCAGGTCCCATTCTCCCCTCTCCAAACATCTCAGAAATGATCTCTCTGAATAATGCTGGGTGGTCTGGTGATCTTTAGAACATGCCAGCTACTTTTGGGCTCATGTTCACAGCTTCACTTTTCACGTGAAGGCTCATGTTTACAGCCCCATCACTATCAGCAGAGAGTCTGCTTTTACACGCATAAAGCACCAAATGCAGCCTTCTTGCTCCACAAACAGGCTTGAAAGGTTCAGCAGGACACAGTCCAGGTTGCCTGACACTGCTCTCTGCACAACCACACCAGACTCCTCTTGAAAGACTTGCTCCTGCATTTGATTCTCACATGCTGTGCCTCCTCCAAAGGTACTCGTGGTTTCTGCAGAGCCCCAAAGAGAGACTGAAATTAAATTCTTAATGAGATGCAAAGCAATGCTTCTCACTTGTACTTTTCCTTTAAATTACACATCTCAGTCTGCCGTCTTCACGAAACGTGGTGATGTCTTGGAAGATATCTTTGGCCATTGTCTTTCTAGGTGTCTGATAAACATGTTTCACCCCACACAAGATGCTGTTTTTATTGATCACAGCTTTTATTGATTTATACGTTTCTGCGTTATCTGCCAGGGTTATTTGCTGGCTCACCAATGGAAGGGTCAAATTCACACTGGGTTTTCTTTTATAATGTTGCTACAAAAAATTGCTAACAGTAGTAAAAACGATTTTTTTCTTGTTATTTATCTCAATTAAATTGGTTAGGTGCACATCCCAAGCTGAAGGTGCGGCTGGAGGGGCAGCGTTTGAATCAAAAATGCTTTGGCCTTGGAGGCTGTCCTCACCCAAAACCAAACACTTTTTTGATGGGAAGCCATAGCAGGAGATGTCTTCTGATATTTCCACATTGAAACAAAGGGGTTTCACCTCCCAAAGAGGAAATGTACATAGCTAGCTAGCTAGCTAGCTAGCTAGATAGATAGATAGATAGATAAAATAATACATATTTATACATATGTATAATACTTCATGCATATATATAGACTGTAGGCTGAACTGGTTGGACAACAAAGGTCTTTCTAAAGGAAAGAGGCTAGTTGCTTTTGCAGAGTGCAGTGTGCCCTGATTAAATATACAACCACTCACTATTTTCATAATGGAAGATTCAAAGGAATGCCCTCCTCATGTGAATCACTGAATTCTGGGGTGAAATCTAAGGCCCACCTCACCAAGATCACTGCTGACTTCAACAGGACCTAAAACCAGCCTAAGCCTCTCTTTTAAAACCAGCTTTTGGAAACTAGCTCATACACCTTAGCCAAGTTTTGGCTGCTGTGTTCCTATCTCAGACTAGATGAGATATCTTGGGTTTTGATGGAAACTTGTTTTAGACTGGTTTAATTTTAGAAATTTTGAGTACTTGCAGGGCTAGGGAATTGCTGGGAGCAATTCAGTCAGCAGCTGCTCTTGAAAACCATGGTCCTTACATGTAGGCCAAGACTTGACTGGCTCCGCGTATGCCTGGCCCAAGGTCACATCACATATGTGGCCATTCTCAGGATTCTGCTATGTGGAGTTGCAGCTTAGTGACTGTTGTCTGTCAAGAAGTAACATGTGGAGCTCTCACAGTGACAAAGGAGGGCAATTCAACTTTCAGTCACCTGACTCCCACACCACAGAAATCTACCTTGTTCAAGGGCACCACTCTTGATTTTATACTTCCACAGCTAACAGGGGAAGCCAGGCAAAAAGGTGAGTATGCTAGGAATATGGGCATGTTTACAATTCCTTTCTGATAATCACAGTGATGTATTTGTATCACTTTCACAGATATACATCCTCACTCCTCAGACTGGTTCTAGCTGATCCATATAATGTATGCAGAAGGCTTGGTTCTCACCAAACAGAAATAGAAAGGAAGATTTGCTGTGAGAAAATCTATTTTTTTCTGTGAATATTAATCATTTTAGCTTTGATAGTGAAGTGATATGAGTGAAAAAGCCAAGAATTGCTCCAGGGCTCCACACAGATGACTATTGTAGCAAAGACATTTGCTGGAGATAACGCTGCTTAAGCTCAGAATCATTATACAGTATACCGTTAACTCCAATCAACCTGCTTGCTCCCCAAGATTTATACAGAATTAATGTGACATCTCAGCCGAAGCTGGAACTCAGCAACTCGGAAAATAAAAGTGACAAATTAAAGCAAGTTCCATATGTGTTTTAATCTTAAATGGCAAAAAGAAAACCATTATGCCAGATGATAGGAGAGCAATATGGTCCCAATGCACTGTTCATCTCCTTAACAGCTTTAAATAATGTTTGGTATGTTTTGCAGAAAGAAAAGTATGGGAATTGCTCTAAAAATTTCAATGGGTAAGATAAAGGTCACCACCTTTTAGCCTGGATAGTCAGAATAGATTTTGGATCAATTAATATGTGTCACTAGAATACACTGGTCATTTGGTCATTTTAATAGATTTTCATAACAGGACAAAAAACTTCACATTTCAAACCAAATAAAAAAATATTCAATTCAAGATCAAGCATATGAATGTCTTTCTTTTCTTTGGGAAATATACAGACCCAAGGGGAAACTTGTTACACCACCAAAACTTTTCATCTAATCTTATTTATGCTGTAACATTTTAAAGCTTCACGAAGGTCACAACTCTTAAAGGCAGGCCTTGAAAAAGAATAGTTTGCAGGATAAGCAGACAAAGGGAATTTTGAAATTTAGGGACCAAGGCACACAAAGGCTCTAAGTGAGACATGGAAGGTCATCCAGAACATCAGTAGCAGAGCTGGAGGTATCAGTCTTCTTCCATTGACTTCAGTGCACATTTAACTTCTCTGGTGAGTAGATGATCACTGCTGTAAGAGGGATAGATGAAAGGTCACAAAACCATCCACAAGAGAATGTGGCATTACCCACAGGTATGTGCCTTCTGCACACTGTGTGAAGAAACTCACACTTTCTCACACTGTGTGAGAAAGCAGTAGTGGATAATTGAAGATGGATGGTCAAAATGTGCACTAAGAACTGACTGTTGCACCTTGCTGGAAGGACTGCCTTCTGATGGAATAAAAGCTCTACTCTGTGTTACCCTAAACAAGTAGTGAAATAACAATTAAAAAAAAAAGTCCCTCTGTTATAATTGATGCTAAACATCCTACCACTGTAAAAAGCAGCTTTAAGGAGCATTAAAACAGGGGGGTTTTATTAAAACCAATTGTGCCTATTCACTCCTTACATCCTTCCTTCTTCCCCACCATCATCAGTTTCACAGGTCATTCTCTTTCTTTTTTACCTCACTGCATTTCCTTCTCCTGCTAATTTACTCTAACAGGAGCAGCAGCAGGATTTTCCTATTCAACAGCAAAGAGGTCTGAGATATGCACCTCTGGGAACTGATGCATATTTACAATATTACTAGGAAAGTTCAGTCACCACGTTGGTTTGGACAGTTTTCACTCTGACAACCCAAAACCAGTCAAAAAGCTGGGCTTAAAGCTTCAAACCATAAGAATCCTGCAAGTTTCATCTACTCTGTAGTTTCTAGGGAGGTGTTTAAAAAGGGTAAGAGACATAATACTAAAAATTAAATACACTTTTGAAACTTCTAATTATCAGAATCTGTCCATTACAAGGAATAAATGCTAACAAAATGTAAGATACAGCACAAAGAAGGATCACACGAAGGCACAATGAGACTGATAAGAGGAATCATGAAAAGAGAGAACAGTATCTTCTAACACACATATGAAACCTTTCACTTTGAAAAAAATTACAGCCTACAGGTAAAACTCCAGTAGCTTGTGCAAGTATGAAATTAATTTTGACCTAGTTTTTTTTATTTTGCATTATAATACGTAATATGAAATTAAAAAGCCAAAACATAAAATTTTTATCCTTCCTTTTGAAGCACCAATACATTTCATTCTGACAGCATGAGGACATTTTGATATTTGTCAGATGGTTTTGATTTGTTCTTCTTCCATCAGCTCAAAATGAAACTGGATGAACCTATCAAGATTTCAAGACAGATGAAAAATGTAATGATGTTATGATAAGTTCTCCAAAAGTGATATGGCACAGGCAGGGTGAAGGCAGTATGTAACAGCAGAAACAGGGACATATAGCTATGATACCAAGCCTGGCTTTCTAAGCTCTGCACTTTAATAAGTGATCTAGACCTTGTTAGATACATCACACTAACTGTGTTTATATGTACTGCATGAAATCAGATGTTTTAATATGAAAAATCAGACAAGGTTACAGATAAAGAAGATTGTGCCCTGGACTGAAGGCTTTTTAGGGCAGAAGATCCCCAAAGCACTTCCCAAAGCTGTAATAAAGCTAGACCAGCACCACAATGATGAAACTCCATATTTGATGTGCATATGTAACAAAGAGATGCAACTCCTAGCCTGCATCTCCCACAATGAAGCACCAGCTTAAATTATGTTAGCAGGCTTAGGTTAAGGAACAACATCTCTGTTACATCATGGATTGAACAAGAAAGTGGGTGAGGAAACCAGATGAAGTGAACAGCATTAAAAAAGGAGAGTAAACAGAAGTAACATGGAAAAAAACTTTAGTCCTGCTACTAAATGCTAGTTGGGGTACAGGTAAATTGTATATTTTCCTTCTTTCATAAGTGATAGACCTTATTTTAAGATTTTGGTACTGTAGCTTTCTTTGATAAATCCAGAGAGAACTTTTTGACTCTTAGTAATATGGAAAAAGAACACATTCTATGAGGGGGAAAAAAAAGGATATTAAAACAATATTTAGCCATGAAAATTCCATGAGACAACAAGAACTTGATGTCCACAACTTCAGGATCCAGTGCTTTGCCTGATAACATTAAAAATACAAAACACAGAATATATATAACACAACTGAATACACTCCTGGCCTTGCCTGCATTCCCACTACATCATCTTCCCTCAGTTTCAAGTGCAGGTTCATTTCACCTCAAGCAGGCCAACACTTCCACTTAGGCAGACCCTCTTTTGAAAGACAACACATTTTACCTCCCAAATTGATTCCATTTCCAGTGAACTTTCCTTGCTCTGAGTCACAATTCCTTTGCACCCCAGACAGTGACTGCTAAAGTGGCAATGACAAGCAGTCCTTCTGGTGGAGGGCAGAAATCCATGGCATCCCAGGTTTCTCCCTTCTCTGCTCCATTCACTGCATCTGAGTTACACAGTGAGACCCATCTCCTTGGCACGCTGAGAAGCATGATTTCCACCTCCAGCAATTAATGCTTAATGAAAAAAACAGTAGCCACAACAACTCCATACTGACACTTGTGACCATCTGTTACTGCCTTGTTAGTGTACGCTTTCTAGAGTGACCAATCTACTTCATACCAACAGCGTGGTATGCATCTATTAAAGAAATATCTTACTGCATAGGCTCTGGATGGGTTTCTGATGTGGGGGAAAGAGGCGGAGAAGGCCAAAACAAACACTGGCTTCATTATTTTAAGATACATCTCTTGCTCAAGCACATGTATATAAACCTCACCCAAGACACAAGGAGGTGGAGTTACACTGAGGAATGCCTTTGGCTTGTCTTGGGAAGGCTGCTAAGAATAATTAGACTGCCTCAATTTAGCTGTTTTTTTAAGGACCCATTTATGCACCCCACCCTTCACTTCCCCTAAGATGGTGCTGAGCTACTACTAGATGCAGATAGCAGCAGGGAAAGGAGGGATTTGTTGACAATACATTTGAAAAAAAAAGGCACCAGCACAGTTGTGTGTCAATACTCATTCAAATGTGCCCACTTGATATTTTACTGACAGAACTGAAAATATGTTTGAATTTCAGACTTGTCGAGATGGCTGGGATGCAGGGATTATTTTCCCCCGAGGGCAGATAAACAAGATGGATGGGCTAAACTCCGAATTGCCTAATGATCAAAATGCAAGGTAAGCTGTCATAGAGAGGGCTCTTCTCATCCTTGATGACAGCATGAATTCCACTGAATTACTTCTGGTCTTTCTGATTAATGGGCATAGCGACTAATTAGTTCATAAATCTCACTCATGAACGGCACTTTGATAGCTGCCACTTCAAGAGAAAGACCTCACTGATGTCAGCTGGAGATGTGCTCTCCAGAAAAGCCCACCTCTGGATGATCCCACAGCTGACAGTGGGGTGCACAGATGCAGCTTGGTCCTAATGGTGGAGTCACAGCCCTGGTTGGGACCCCTGGTCCACATTGCCCCATAGTGCTGGGAAAACTGGAGCTGCACCCAGCCTTCCTCTGCAGGCTGAGAACAGTAATGTCACCCACCTTGTGTCACTCCCATGGCTGCAGAGTGGAGCAAACACACTTTTGCACAGCAGAACACCTTCCTCAGCTGGACAATCAGTCAGGATGGTCATCCCCTCCCTTGTGAGGGGTGAGATCAATACATCCTGGCAGAGGTGTGATGTACTCCTAGTGCTATATGTTGTTGTTATGTGTGGCATTGCTTCTTCTGGAGGGAATTAAATCTAGCAGCCAAGAGGGCAGCGAGAACCAACAGGATAACCACACTGCCCTCTGACAAGACAAAAGCACACACATCAGACACAGACAAGTGCCTGTTTGTCAAATTTCCCAAGACAAATTTGGTTGCACCAGAAGTAAGCTGGTTTCTTTGACTAATACTTTGGAGAATACCTCATTAAAAGAATTATTTTATTGGTCCATCCCATTACTCCCAGCTGCTGCTTTCTTCCTTGCCTGGAAAGACTAGAATCAATTTACTTTCCTTTACATCAGGAGAACAATGTCTTATGCAACTTTATAGATCCCACTCTTCTCTACAAATGCTGCCAGCTACTGAATGTTGGGGTCAGGGCCTATATCTACAGAAAAGGACACATAGGCTCTGGCTTTGTAGCTCTTCTGAGACCCCAACAGCATGCCAGCATTTTGTCTTAACCCATCACATTTGGGGATTTTGTTTGATAGGGAGGGTTTCAGTCCCAAGATGTACCAATGCACTGAACACCAAGAACTTGCTCTACTAAACTAGGAAAATTGTTTTGTCTGAATTGTTTGGCCTTGATAAGAAGAAGCGAGAATGTAAATGACCATAGTCACTTTCTGAGCTCTTCCTCCACTTGAACAGCACTAGGAGCACTTGCTCACTGTCCCACAGTACATTCATTTTGAGTTGTGGTTCAGTCTGTGCACATGTAAGAATCTCTCAGGATGTCCCCGTCATACAACACACCAGAACTTCTTCAGCCCAAACAAAATGTGAGTATTACCTGGGACAGTGTCAAGAGTGGAATGGAGGCTCATCTCCAGCACCATCACTTCAAGATCCAAGATGTATTTTCACACAGATGTATTTCCTCACAGCATTTATTTCTGAAAACATGCCCCTGGATGCCATACCCCGTGGAGTCATGCATGAGCAGAACAGAGGGAAGACAGCTTAAAAATTCTATACAACTAATTGTTTTTCTCTGATTAATACTAATTATGTTGAAATGAATTACACAAAAAAGAAAGTCCAAGCCTCGTGTATTTACTCACCCTCATGGCCAGTGATCCACATATTTAAACAACTAGTAACTGCGTCCCATATTTAAAGAGGTGTAAAACACCATTCTGTTTTACCATTTAGTCACAGACTTCCCTTCCCACTTATCTCTGCCTCAGTTATATATGAGAACAGACTGCAATCTGAGAGAGGTTAACATGCCATGGACCCATCTGCTGGAGGCCACTGATTTGGCAGCTTCTGCAAAAGACAAGTCACACACAAAGAGGGTCAAGTCTGTCCTGATCCTTGGTTTAGCAGTTGCACAGGCATCTGCAGGTTAGTTGTGCCAAGGTTTGAACCTCTGATTTCAATGATGCTTTCAACAGGCTGAGTGCAGAAAATCCTGCAGCTGACATACAATTTGTTCCCTCTTCCTCTTCTGCTCCAATGACTAAAACACAGGCCACAGAGATGACCACTCAGTACATGACTGGTAAAATCCGCTACCCAAACTACCCTGAACAACTGCAATCTTCCATTTTCCTTGCCTATAGAAAGCAAAAACTTTGCATGAACATTCAGCTTATAATGCTCTAGAGCCTAAAGGGCTAGACTACAGCAACCCTGCCAGGGGTTGCTTTGCTGATTTTTCTGTCCTGTGGTGGCCCAGTACAACTGACTATCTGTGTCAGGTCTTGACACCAAATCTCCTGCAAGTTAATCTTCTCTTTGTGGTCTGCACACAAAAACTGTGGAAAGGAACCATAGCTCAGGGAGAGAGACAATTTACTCCAAATAACTAAGTATGTCCAGACAACTTAAGGAAAGGGGAGCCTTTGCCAAAAGGCCAGAGCACACCTATTAACTAGCCAACAACATGTCTGCATGTACAAACATGTCAAAGCAAAACTCACACCAAAGGTGCTTTCCAGCCTTTAGATTTGGACGAAAACTCTGCAAGCATGCTGAGGAGAGTTTTGTGTAAGAAACTCTCCTCCAGCTCAAGGAATTAAACATTGTTAGAAATATGCATTATTCAGCTCCATTCTGTTCTGATGACTTGTTCAGCTCAGTGGCTGTATTGCAAAAGGTAAACAGGTTTCTACCCATAATCTCATTGTCTCTGAGCAGCAATCCATCTGTCTCTCATTTATAGTATTGTCTAGTGGTGTGTCTTCTTACCCAGGTAACACTCCCTTCAGATACTATTTTAATACCGCTGAAGACAGACGAAACCCCAGATTTGCCTAAGCAAATTTAAAATTGCTATTTAAAGATAAAGATGCAGCAAAGCTGAAGCTAATACAGGAAAGATTTCTCAGGAGGTTTCCTAAACGGAGAAATTACTGAGAAAGAAAATAATTCACCAGAAAGCGCTATGAAATAAAATGAACTATAGCAGCTTCTAGTTAGGACACTATAGTACGAGATATATGGATATAGAGAAACCTCAGCATTTTAAATTTCATTCCTAAGAGGCTTCTGTCTACTAGTGAAAAATTTTACTCTAGTCTTTGATAAAAATATCTAATGCTCAATTTAGAAACTTCTAAAGAGCCTGAAGCTTCTGCTGTTTTTCAGCACACTGAGGACAAAAAAGTCCTCATGAGATAAAGATGCTGGGAAACAGTTAATAGGGCAAAGGCTGGAAATGTAAAAGCCAAGCTAGGTGTTCTGGGAATCTATGTAGCATGGATTGGTTTTGCATCCTGCAAACTCTGTTATGAAAATGGGGGTTATTTGCACTCTCTTTAAATAGATAATTACCCATGCCATTCAGGCAGAGTCCCTTGCACAAAGAAATGGCTCTTGTTGAGATGAACCAGTTTTTCAAGTCTGACAAACAGATCAGCTCCTGAGGGTATATGTATTGTCTTCTTAACTAACCAGGAGTCCCCTTGACAAAGAGGACTTACAGTTATAAAAACATTCTGTTCTCACTGGACATTTTGGATTAAGAGTGAAAAGGTGGAAGCAAAACTTGACTTCAGAAATATGCAGAGACTCCAGACTCTGGAGAAATAGACATATGAAAGAATATTGAAGAAGAGGAAAGATTATGGACTGAATAAATAGGTCTGATCAAAGCCCAAATAACACTCAAGAGCAATGCCAAAAGTGAAGCAAGGTTAAGTGTACGCAGATGTTTCACTGTTCAGTCTCAATCTCTACATGACCTCTTGGACTATCTGACTCAGACAGTAAGTGTGTCTAAAAGGTTTTGGGATGCCTACTTGTTACAAGCCTGAAATGGTAAACAGTAAATCAAAACCTGATGCACAGGCAGAGCGGTGGGAGAGAACATGCTGAAGTGCTGTGGGTGCTTTCAGATGTCAGCCCTGGTCCAAAGGCAGCTGTATGTGAGCAACGAAGTGATTGATTGCCTGTAAGAAGAGAGTAGAAGGAAAAAGACAGTGTCTACAAGCTAGTGAAAGTGATCAAAGCTCTATAAACAGTGCCCCAAGCTGGTTACATCCAAAGGCAGCAGAGCCATTTTGCCACTACCAGCTGCAGGAGGGCTGCAGAAGGGACATAAGACCTCCCTGGGCCAAGAACTCCTCTCTGATCATGTAGCTACTGGCACCCACAAACAGGGCAGGGAACAACATGGAAATGTGTTTAAAACCCTAGACTAAGAAGCTTGTGAATTTTTCTCTTTGAAAGGGAAGACAGATAACTGAACATAATGAGTACTGATCACGTAACAATGCACTTTTGGAAGATATCAGAGTGATAAGGCAACTACAAAAAAACCCAAACCAACAAACATAAAACAAAGTAATACAAACCTCTTTGGTGCTTCTTCGTCCTGTCCTTCATCTGCATTGTCTCCGTTAAACGCAAGCTCCATAGAGGACATCAAATGATCTCCAAATGTACAGAGCCTTGCACAACAGAGTGAAATTTCAATCAGATCCTCTAAGCATTCAAGTAAGACAAGCAGTTCATTCCAACTGATAAATACATGAAATATAAATTATTATTTCCACAGAAATCCCATGGGGCAAGGTGGGAATACTTCGAAAAGATGTTACCAACTTGATGTTACGAACTTGATGTTAACAACTCATTTATTGCAAAATTTCTTCACTTTAAAAATGTCGAAATAAATTGAAAAAAAAACATCTGGACATCTTGTGAGATAACACTTTAATACAGAAACTGGCCAAGACATTAAAAAAGACTATATCAACTTGTGTCAAACTTAAACTGTCACAAAATCACTCAGTTTTCAGAAGATGGGCACTCATCATTCCTTCAAAACATAAATCCCTTCAAAAGACTTAGAGTGTCTTTAGACCAAGATCCCCTCATATCAGTAGTCTCTTCTGAAAGTATCTTAGACCTCTTATTTTCAGTTCTTATAGTGCATCAGCAGGAAGGAAAGGACCTGAAGTATCATACTATTAATATCAAAACTCAGGATTATTTTTACTTATAGACAACTATTTTTGGAAAGCTTCATACAATAGTCAGGACACATCATTATTTGTAAGCATTTATCTGCAGTTTGTTCTAAGTATGTACCAAGGACAGATAGCTCTTAATATTTATCAACCAAAGAATTGTCTTGCCATCAAAAGCTACAGAAACCTTCAGGTTTCTGTGTAAGTTAGGTGTAGGTTAGGACACAACCTCTGATGAAATATGGGTTGGTAACCTTGGACAGGTACATTTTATCTTTCAGGAAGAAAGTAGGAGGGTAGAATCAGTGCACCATAAAAATGCTTTTGAAAGAAGGAGATCAGAATCTCCCCCAAAAGAGACCCCACCACCAGGAGAAAATTACAGGAAGGTCTTTCCAAAAGCTACATTCTCTATCAGATATTTCTTAATTTAATCCAAGTCTGAAATCATGGGACAGTACTGCCTAACCAATCCACTGAAGGAGTGCAAATAAGTAACAGTATAGCATTCAAGAGACTATAAGCATTTCTAGACTTCAGGTATATTAGAACTAGGGAAAAATATTGTAACAAAATTCTTTCTTTGAACTGTCTTAATCAGAAACACATTTGTGCTCTATGAAGGCTTCACAAAAAAACCCAAACAACTTAATGCAGCTAAAAGTCAAGTTACATGTAGCAAGAAGCCACTGATATGGATTTCAAGGTCTACCCAGCCAAAAGGAAAGGAAAAAAATAACCTGCCAAGTTCATTTTGACAATGCACAAGTAGTGGGAGTCTAAAACTATACTACTCTGGGTGTTAGACAGGAGATAGGAAAAACTTACACCTTAAATACTTGTTCAAAATGAGACCAGACTGCAGCTGGTGAAGTAACTGTACTGTCTACTGACTGCCTGATGAACCAGGCTGGAGGCATTCATATCTCATTCCTGCTGTTTGCTCTTGCAGGAGGTCCCCATCGTGGAGTGAAGGTTCAAGCCTTGGTGGTGCCAGCACTCATAACTCTTCTCATCAAGAGAAAAAAAAAAACAACAGATTTTTTTTTCATCTTAGAAATAATTGTGATTCCAATTGCAATGATAAAAACCTCAGTGTTGTTTAATGTGGTTAGAAGCAGGCTTCTACAATTCAGCTGTGATCATATCCTCTTCCAAGTCCCTATTGGAGAAAAAAAAATACACAGGAGATTGCTGTACACACAGAGAGACAAGAGGGAAAGCAAAATAATCATGCATGTGTATAAAATACAGCACATATAATTTATATATAAATAGTATTTATGCATCTATGAGTTGCTAAGCATCAATGCTTAAAGGAAATGTTTAAAATATCTAAATGCAAATAGTCTAAGTTGCAGAAATCCAAGCTTTCCCTCGTATCTAATTCTTAAATAAAGCATTTCAGAACATGATTGAGGTAAAATATCTTCTCTCACAAAGACTATGCATTAAATTCCTCATTGGCAAAAGAATTTTTACGGAGGGTTATCCTGCATAGTGTGGCTTCTCAAATAATTTTGTGGGCTTTATTTCCTGCAGTGTTATAAATCTTTATCTTCACCATCATAGCTTTACAAAAACCATGTCTTCTGCTGATACAAATGCAGCAGTTATTTCTCAGTCTCACCACTCAGGTTAATTAAACACAAAACCCAAATTAAAATAGCACGTAGAGCAGACATAAAATCCAGAAAGCAAAGAGGCACAGAGTTGAGATTGCCATACACAATTCCACATAAACTTACCGCTCCCCACTATGACAGTTAAACACAAAGCACCTGCCTTCCAGCCTGGGACCCACTTTCCTCTCACATCCCACAAAACAGGTATTTGTTCACCTGCAGTGTAAGAGGGGGAGACTGGAATAAAACAAATACTGGGGGCTGAAACTCTTCAGCCATGGCAAAGTACTCTGGACCAGAGTCACCTAGCACATGCCTGGGTAAAGGAGATGTCTCCAAGTTCCTAGCCAGAAAACAGGTATAAAAGGGAAAAAAGGACATCAGTTGCAGTAATTGGGAATTCAGCTATTGTGTAAAACAAGTACAGCTGGCATGCTGAGGTGTCAGACAGAGGTGTGGCAGAACAGCAACTAAGAGTAGAGTGTAAAATATAGCAAGAAACACACCAGCAGCTTCATCTCATACTCTCACACTGTCTTGTCTTTGAATCTGGGCAGATTTTTTTTAAAGCACACTGACATTTCAGCAGACAGAACTAGCAGTACTGGTCAGACATGTGACAGACACCTGACAAGACACAGGCCCAGGGACACACTCCTCAAGGAAGATACAGCTGTCCCAGCACCTGCACACCTCATCCAGCTCTAGAGAGCAACCCTGTGGGACAGGCACACGTGCAGTGGGAATTGACGGACGAATCAAGCCACACAGGCATTACTTTGTCATGTGAATGGAAGTGCATTGCAGAAACCAGCACTTCATATTTTCAGAAGGAGAACAAAAAGTACAATAGCACTCAAGCAAAGAGAATTGTTTGTGTTTTAAAGTTGACCTTGGTTTTTTTTCCACATTCATTCATCTCTAACACCAGTGACTGTGCTGGCACCCCCTCCTCCAAACGGACTAGTCCATTAGGTCACCTCCGCGTACATCCTAGTGCCAGTCCCTTTAACAGGAGTCTTCACAATCCAGGAACACCTTGTCTTCCTGAATTCATGTAATAAATGCTAAGTCTAAACATATTGTGCCATCATGATAAAATATTTCCAGAGGCAAGACAAGGGTCACATTATGGTAACGGGCTACACACAAGACGGAGTAGCACCAACTCAGAGACGTGAGGACCTGTCACTCGTGAAAAATTCAATGAAACACTAAAAATACAAGCTTGAATTTAGGGTTGCAATATCTTAAACACGATGGTTTAAATATTAGCACAAGCACATTTTTTAAAACATGGTATAGACCAATACATGTGCACAAATACACAACTGCCTCCACCCTTGAAGGTTTTCAAGACCCAACTGAGTAATCTGAGAGCACCATGCTCTGATGTCACAGCTGAGTCTGCTTTCAGCAGGAGGCTGGACAAGAGGGCAGCTGAGGTTTCCTCCAACCTTAATTATCCTATCTTACATTATAAATGACAATACAAATACATAAATGAATACACCTTGAGTATTGCTGTAGATAGACAAACAAATACCTATCCCCATGTGCAGCACTGTATTGTAGTAAAAAACCACCTTCTCCAGGGACCACAAAGGAAGTCACTGTGCAGATTTTGGTTTTCAGTTGCTTTTTTTTGCAGACGTTGTGACAAATGTTGATTTTGAAAGAGATGTGATATAAAAATTTTCTTCCCTTCTTTTAGCTTAAATACCTGTGATCTCCCCTTGCTACACAGAGTTATCCTAAAGTTTGGGAGGCGGGGAGGAAGATAGGCTGAAGAAATGGAGAGCACAGGAAGGTGAGCAATTGTCCTGTGGGTGTGACTGACTACCAAGGTACACATACGGGATGTGCTGGGCTCTCAAATATAGCTGGAATGTTCATGTACAGAATATACAGCTACCATGGCCCTTTCAGAAGCACAAACAAAATAAAATGCAAGTGATTTTGACATGAGTTCTGATGTAAGAGCAGAGTGTTAAGATATAAGAGAGACTGTTAAGGGAAAAGTTAAAATTTCTGCTGAAATTTCTTTTCAATTAAGGCCTACTATCAGTAAAGACAAATATAAAACAAAATATTAAACACAACGAAATCTAAATCATTTCTCCATTACAGTCATGCTGTGCTACATGAGTCTTGATTCAGGGATGTCATAGTTACAGGGGCTGGGACCAGTTTATCACTATAAGGGTATAACCAAAAACTATATATTCTATACCCTCTATGTCATTCCTGATGGGCTGCTAATAATAAATCATTGGTTAACAGCTGCCCAGAGCACACTTCACACCCCAGGCCACAACAGATAAGGAAAGAGAACCCTTCTGCTGTGAGACTGCTGAGGGTTGATGAACAGTTGGTACTGATGGCAACAGTGCACCATCAGCAATATCGCACAGACTGAGACTCCATGATGCCCATTCATAAAATGATTCAAGAACTGGAGAACCAGGGGGTGGTCAGCAAGACCCACTCACCCTTTAATAGCCCTATATGGCCAGTGTGTAAGTCCAGTGGAGAGTGGAGACTGATGGTGGATTACCATGGCCTGAATGAAGTAACACCACCCCTGAGTGCTGCTGTGCTGGACATGCTGGAGCTTCAGTATGAGCTGGAGCTTCAGTATGAGCTGGAGTCAAAAGCAGCTAAATGGTATGCCACCATTGACATCGCCAACACCTTTTTCTCCATTCCTTTGGCAGCAGACTGTAGGCCACAATTCGCTTTCACCTGGAGAGGTGTGCAGTACACATGGAATCGACTGCCCCAGTGGTGGAAACACAGTCCCACCATTTGCAATGGACTTATCCAGACTGCACTGGAAAAGGGTGAGGCTCCGGAACATCTACAGTATATTGACAACATCATCATGTGGGGGAACACAGCAGAAGAAGTTTTTGAGAAAGGGGAGAAGATAATCCAGATTCTCCTGAAAGTTGTTTTCGCCATTAAACGAAGGAAGGTCAAGGGACCTGCCCAGGAAATCCAGTTCCTAGGAGTCAAATGGCAAGATGGACATCATCAGATTCTAATGGTGATTAACAAACACAGATTAACAAATGGTGATTAACAAACAGAGGTGATTAACAAAATAGCAGCTATGCCCCCACCAACTAGCAAGAAGGAAACACAGACTTTCCCAGGCACAGTGAGTTCTCGGAGGATGCATATCCCTGAGTACAGTCAGATTGTAAGTCCTCTCTGCCTTGTGTCATGGGAGAAAAATGACTTCCAGCGGGGCCCTGAACAACAGCAAGCCTTCGAACAAATCAAACAAGAGATTGCCCATGCCGTAGCCCTGGGGCCAGTCAGGACAGAACAGGATGTCAAGAATGTTCTCTACACTGCAGCTGGGGAGAATGGTCCTTCCTGGAGCCTCTGGCAGAAAGTACCTGGGGAGACCCACGGACAAGCACTGGGATTCTGGATTTGGGGATACAAAGGATCTGAGGCCAGCTATATACTCCAATTTAGAAAGAGATCCTGGTGGCTTATGAAGGAGTTCAAGCTGCCTCAGAAGTAATTGGCATGAAAGCACAGCTCCTCCTGGCACCTTGACTACCAGTACTGGACTGGATGTTCAAAGGAAAAGTTCCTTCTTCATATCACACCACCCATGCCATATGGAGTAAATGCATTGCTCTAATCACACAGCGGACACGGATATGAAGTCCTAATCACCCTGGGATTTTAGAAGTCATCGCAAACTGGCCCAAAGGTGAGAGTTTTGGACTGTCTTCTGAAGAAGAAGAGTAGCAGGTGATACACACTGAGGAGGCCCCACCATATAACCAGCTACCAGAAGATGAAAAACGATATGCTCTCTTCACTGATGGTTCTTGTCGCATTGTAGGAACAAACCAGAAGTGGAAAGCAGCTGTCTGGAGCCCGACATGACAAGTTGCAGAAACCACTGGACAAGGTAGATCAAGTCATGTTGCAGAGCTTAAAGCCATTCAGCTGGCTTTGGATATTGCTGAATGAGAAAAGTGGCCTAAGGCTTTACCTCTACACTGACTCATGGATGGTGGCTAATGCTCTGTGGGGATGGCTAGATCAACAGAGAAAGGCCAACTGGCAGCACAGATGGAAACTCATGTGGGCTGTGGAGATTTGGCAAGACATCGCTGCCAGGGTAGAGAAGTTGAATGTGAAGGTCTGTCATGTAGATGCTCATATACTCAAGAGTCGACCGACTTACAATGAAGAACATTGTAAAAACAAGCAGGTGGATCAAGCTGCCAGGATTAAAGTAGATCTCAGGTAGATCTGGATTGGCAGCACAAAGGAGAGTTGTTCTTAGCTTGCTGGGCACATGATATTCCGGTCATCAGGGGAGAGAGATGTGACATACAGATGGGCTCATGACCAAGGAGTGGATCTAACCGTGGACAGTATCCCACAGGTCATCCATAACTGTGAGACATGTGCTGCCATCAAGCAAGCCAGGTGGGTGAAGCCTTTGTGGTATGGCGGACAGTGGTCAAAATACAGGTATGGGGAAGTCTGGCAAATTGACTACATCACACTTCCCCAAACCCACCAAGGCAAGTGCTATGTGCTGACCATGGTAGAAGCAACTACTTGGTTGAAGACACACCCTGTGTCTCATGCCACCACTTGGAACACCATCTTGGGCCTTGAAAACCAAGTCCTGTGGTGACATGGCACCCCAGAGAGAAGAGAGTCTGACAACAGGACCCACTTCAAGAACAGCCTCATCGATGTCTGGGCCAGAGAGCATAGCATTGAGTGGGTGTATCATATCCCTTATCATGCACTGGCTGCCAGGAAAGTTGAGTGGTGCAATGGACTGTTAAAAACAACCTTGAAGGCACTGGGCGGGGGAACTTTCAAACATTGAGANGGGCTTTATCACTATGAAGGTATAACCAAAAACTGTATATTCCATACCCTCTATGTCATTCCTGAGGGGCTGCTAATAATAAATCATTGGTAACAGCTGCCCAGACCCCAGGCCACAATAGATAAGGAAAGAGATCGGGGAGACATTAACACATCCACACCCAGCTGGAGGGGTCCTCCCTGCTAATAGGCCCAGCTGCACAATAGGCAGCTACAACAGCCCAAATCATCAAAGAATCCAAAATATCCCAGGATTCACAGAGATAAAACACCCATTGTGAAACTCCCTGACCTGGGGGAGGTACTGGGCATTCCTACCTGAACCTGGGGATATATAATATTTGGGCTTTGAGACTGGGGTATCACCTCATTGAACCCAGAGAGGGAACAGAACTCCAGCAGGACTGTGGCTGCCACTCCTGAGGAGACTGCTACCATGTCTTCAACAGAACTGCTGTCTTCAACAGGACCATCATCCCAACTATCAGGTTTTTCCTTTCCTCCTGCTGTGCACCCAGGGGCACCATACAGTGCTGAGCACAGGAGCTAATGAGTACCGTGCTGTTCCTGCCCCAGGGGTCTGGGTTGTACTTTTCTTGTGGGTCAAAGCAGTTTTGTTATCTTCTGTTATCATATGTATTGTGATATTTCTAGTAAAATTTTAGCTCTGACTTGTGGTCTCTCCAAACTGGGTTCATTTCTCCTGCTGGTTTACTTTTAAACCAGCACAAGGGATGAATTAGCCTCACTCTGTCTAACACCTGTTGGGAAAGTGGAATCATTGCACCCTACATGCAACTGGAATTGATGACAAATCTTAGAGTCACTTGTGTTGCTTATTTTTCCTGCTGTTGGAGATTTCTGGATAGCTTCACTTCAGTGCAGGTTAAAAGGTGACTCACTGGACCAATGGCCAAGGAAGGAAATATTACTTCTCAACAGGTTACATTTCCTAAAATTCACCCATTTCAAGCAGTTTTCCCCTCATACTTTAAAAAATTAGACTTCTGTTGTAAGGGACTGCAGAACATAAAAAAGGGTCCTCTCTATCATTTTTTAAAAATCACCAGTGGCAGAAGATTTTCACATTTGGGTTAGTCCTGAGTTCCTTTTAAGTCAAGACATCATTCTGGGAAGAGCCTGGTTATGACCCAGTTTCTATAAACAGTACAGTAGCCTGGGCTGATCTAGGTTAAATGCCGAAAGGGCCATTGTTTTAAAAGTAAAATGGCACAGAGCTAGACGTGTGTAAGGTCATGTAGAGAACCACAGAAGCAGCACAGATGAGCTAACAGTAGGACAAAGAAGTGCTGGGTAAAGGGTGTTGTGATCTGCCTCCTTCAGCAGTGCTGGAGACCTGAAGGTAAAGGAGGAGGGGGCACCTACCAGGGCTGCCACAAAGTCGGCAGCTACTGCTACTGCCTTTATGACAACAATAACTGTAACTCCCACAACACAGTCAAGATAAGCTCTTTAAAGAAAATATAAAAGCATTAGCTTGGCAATTCATCCAAACCTCAACATGCATCATAGACATTTTTGAAGTTTAACAAAGAAAAGCACATCGTTAAAGAATACTGCTCTATCACCATTCTTATGCAAATCCTTTCAGATAGTTGGGTGGAAAATTCCATCTAACACACAGTGAGAAATAAATGTTACAGGGTGGAAATTTCAGCTATACCAAGTGCATCTATCACTTGTATAATCCTAACTACTGTATGTGCCCTGACTACTGAATTAGTATTGATCCATTCACCATGTAAACATCAAGTACTTTCTATTATTACTTGAAATAGCATGCTATCACAATTTCTATTTCCTCCTTCTATCTTAAATAGAAGTATTGCACATTAGCTCTTCCCTTCATGTACTTTTTTGCACAGCTTTCTAACTACAGTGTTCAAGGCTGTGCTGGGTTTCCTGCAGACATCTGCAGTATTACCATCAAAGTACTTTATTTTCAAGTCATTTCTGACGGAAGGCAATAAAACTCTCATTTACACTGAAACCTGTTACTATGGCTTCTCTTGGTAAAACAGAGTCCTTTGTTTTAAGATCTCTGTGACTATCATTGTGAATGACAACATCAAACAGCTTTCTCAAATGTTACTCACACACCTCATGAGTATCACTAAGATAAGAGTGGACTGCAAGAGTCTGAATAGCTAAGTCATCTGAGCACACACAAGTGGGAAAAAAAAAAAGACATGATTTCCACCTCATTTTGTCAAAAAAAAAAAAGCTGATGTGGCTAAAATGCAGCTTTGGAAAGTTCTGGGAGATGCTTAGAAGCCAACATGTTTACCTATTAGAACCTTGCTTTTTCTTTGAGCGTAGTGAAAAATTGAAAATATAAGGTCTTGTCTCCAGAAAAACTCAAGAATTTTAGACTGGAGAGTTGGTCCTAAGACTTCAGCAAGACACTCCAGATCCTGAGTGCTGAAGCACTGAAGCTCTGACTCAGAGGGGCTGCTGTCAACAGCTGTGTGAGGTGCAACCGGGGGATGATCTGCTCAGCCTCTTGACAGAGCTAGGGGAGGAGGCAGGAAGGTTTAGAAGTATCAGGGACTCCTAGGAGGAAATTGACTGATGGAGCCACTCCCTACCATCCCTAAGGCAAATGCATGAGCCAGCTGCATCACAGGGGGCAGAGGATCCTCTGCTATTTCCCTAGCAGGCAGGAATGGGGGATCTAAGAAATGGGGGGGATGGAAACAGGTCTCTGCTCAAGACAGCAAGTGAACCTCCTCCCAGTCTCCCTCATTTTCCAAGGTGCCTTTATACAATTGGTACAAGACTCTGGAACTTGAAGGCCAGGCACACAGCAACCTGGATCAAGGTCCCTCCAGGCTGGAGGAATTGCCTAAGGTGAGTCAGCCTACCCTCCTACACCAGCTCAGTCAAGAACAAAAGAAAGGTGACTCCCTTCTGAGAGGAACAGGGGGCCCAAAATCCCAACCCAGCCAGTGGGAATAGTGGCCCAAAATGCCAGTCCAACCAAGCACACCAGGAAGTGTGGAACAAGGAAAATCCTGCAGGTGAATACCTGGCTCCAAGCATGGTGTCGATGGCAAAATTTTGTTGTTTTCTGAACATGGGTCAGTTTATGTGACACTAACGGGTGACAGGATACACCTGTCTAAAGGGTGATGAATCCCTCACCCTTGTTCTCATAGGGGACTTGTACTTCTCTGCTCTCTGCCAGCCACCCATGGTGGAACACAACTCCACAAAGCATTCACATGAGGTGAGCTTCTCACCTTTCAAACACCCATGCTGTGGGCTATGAAAACATGCTCACTCTTTTCCTCTGTAAGTGCAGAAAGACCAGAAGGCCTAATAATCTAACAACCACACAAATTTTAAAGCCCATCATCCCCAGAGAAGATGGAGATGAAGATGTCAAGACTCTTTATTTCCAGAATAACGGTGCATCTTCTAGGTCTTCCTCTCACAAGTCAGCACAGTAAAGCCTCCAGCCTCAGAGGTCCTGGTGATGCCTCTCACTTCATTTCAGATTTCCCTAATACCACAGCAAACCAGCATCTCATCTGCAGTGCAAATTCCAGGAGCTTCAAACCCAGAAAACATCAGGACAATCTCAAACCATGTGAAACAGATGGCAGAGAGTAAAGGGTAGACAGAACTAAGGAGAAGGAGTTCTCACAGCCTGCAGGTGTTCATGCACCTCCCATTTCCCTCAGCAGACTTGCAGCCCCTCCTTCAGAAACCCATCCAGAAAGCAAAGGAGACAGATGGTAAATGAGTGTGGTTTCTATATCATTCTTTTTGACAGTACTGGAGTGGTAATGATTTACACCAGCTGATAGACTGGCCACTGGGTGTTGGGGTGATGGAGGGTAATTCCACCACCACCACACCTCCAAAGAAAAAAAAAAAGAAAAAGGCAATAAGAAAGCCCTGTTTCTGAGAAAAGTATGTAAACTTCAGTGCGGGGCATGTTTCTTATTGTTCACAAAACATCAGGTAGGTCTGATGTCCTAAGCAACCGCTGAGAGCCATCTGCTGAGTGAGATTCTTTTGATATGACTCAAGGAAGAGAGACTATCCCCAGAGAAACAAAAAAACAAGCAGATGCCTGGGATGCACCAGGGATTATCAGACAAAAACCTAAACAGGAAGACAGACGACTGCCTCCAGGTTATGTCACACAGAGAAATGTTCAGGACCCAACAGAAGTATTCTTCTTCAGCTCCCAGCTTCTTAAAGCATATCTCAAAACCAACACAAACAAGAGCTTCTCCAGCATTTCTCCAGGCCCTGTCTGAACTCTCCTTCTTTTGGGAATTTTAGATGTAAGCATAATGCCAGTACTCTATGCCTTGTCATCCAAACTTAGGTGTGGGGCTGTTACAGCAAACAGTGACCAAAGTCACTACAAAGAAGTTGCTGACAGACCCGAAAACAAAACTGACCACCCAGCAGCACCCAGGCAGAGGGGTAGCTCAATGACTCTAAAAAGTGAAAGTGGGATTGCCATGTCCTTTGCAATTCCTTTGCACAATTGGTAGTTGTGCAAGTAACTCCCCTTGAACTTCCTGAAAATCCATGTGTTTGGGAAGATGATCAGAGATGACTGTGTCATGAGCATATAGTGGAAGGAGATGGAAATGAAAAGAAAAAGATGTGTAAGGGAGATGCAGGAGGTAAACACACCATGAACTCAGTCACTAGATGTGAATGGAGCTGCATTTCACTATCCTTGTCAGCAAGGACATATTGTAGCATTGATCTTTCTCACATTTTCCAAGCTTCTCTAATTATAATACCAAGATGTTCCTGAGTACCACCTCTGTGTCCTTTGCCCGGCCCACTCTTTGCCAGACCATCAGCACTCTTCAGTTTCTCAAGAGACACTCCAGTCACCATGAATCTCAGAAAGAGAGACCTCTTTCTGAAGACCATCTCCTGAAATTAGGTTTATCTGTTTGCTTATTAAAGCTGTATTATAAAACATGCTGAAGAATTTTTTTTTTTTAATTAAGTAATGCAAAAAAGCGAAACTGTGCTATCAGAATGACTCAATAACTCTTCCTGGTATCCTCACAAAACTGCTAATTATGAGGTCATAAAACAATTTTTGTCCTCCTTAGCATAAAATAGTCAAGCCTTACACATAACCAAAGTACCTAAGAAGCAATTAATGCTTTATCACTTGCAGCCCATCAACATCAGTATCTGTGGCATGAACCTAGAATACCCCTAAAAAAGATTAGCACATGAACACTTGCTAACATGCCAACACTATGTTTCCTATCATTACAGCTAGAAATTCTAGAAAGTAAAAGGCAAAGCTTCTCTGGGGCAAAATGTTCTCAGGGACACTTAGAAATGTTGTCTATGACACTAACTGTGGCGGTGCGTGTTTTAAGTTTACCCCTGTTTCATGTACAATCCTGTAAAGTTCTGTTATCCCCCATTTGATTCTGTAAATGGACTGTTTGGTCACCCCTTTTCCTCCCCGCTCAGTGGTTTTCCCCAAAAGTCGTATCCTCCCCTTGAAATGTATCCCTTGTCCTACTACTTCTCCTACCTTATCCCTTATACGCGTCCCAACCCCTCCTCCCTTCTAGAATGTTCCCTGTCAATCCTGGCTACTCGGTGAGCCATTGGCTTGCCTAGTAGGCCCCTGGTCCCAAACTCTGTCAATCCTCCCTTAATCCCTCCTACCCTTCACCCTCATTGGATCCTTCCCACCCTCCTCCCCTGGTCCAGCCCCACTATTTAAGTCTGTGCACTGAGCCAGTCAGGGCTCTTTCCCAGTTGCTCCCATAAGGTCTAGAAGCCCTGCAAGCACATTGCTTGTTAGGTCCAATAAACCTTATTTCTCCCAACTGGAAAGAATCGCTCACTACTTCTTGCCCACCAATAGCTGGCCTTCGAGGGATTGTCTGGGTCAGTTAGAGCCCAGTCAATCCTTAGGCGCCTCCTGGCAAGCCCTCTCTCAGTGGAGAGGCTTTGTGCCTAAAGGTGCCCCACTCCTACCGTGTGCCCTCTGGCTGGTGGCCAAGGCTAGCCAGGGCTGAAGCAGGAGTTTGGGGTGGTTGCCAACTGGAGGAACCGTGGCAGCTGGCACCCAACGTGAGGCCCGTCTGGATTAACATTGCTGGACCCACAGAAGGACTTGGCTCTTCAAGAGAGCAAAGAGCGAAGACGTCCATGGCCATTCAGTTACCCCTGTAGGAGCAGTTCCTGTTTTAGGGAGGCGCTCCAGGGGATGAGGGAGGTAGCTCCACAGTCCCAGTGGAGTCTCTCTCAATTGGTGGGACCTACTCAGCAGCTTTTCATTTCCCGTACTCCACAGGATGTCGGTAAGTAATCCTGGGGGGGTTACTCCTCTGCCAGACAGGGTTGGCAGAGCGGGGACAGGGTCCTCTCGAGGTACTCCTCGGTTGTTTGCTAGAGTACCTCTTCTCATTATCAAAGTCCAGTACCAGATGAAGGGATAAAACTCACAGCTTCTCAGTTTTTCTTGCTGTTTATTGACCTTTATCACAACTTCAGCATGCCACCCAAACCTGGGTTTAACATACCAGAGTGTGTGCTGCGAAAAGCATTTGCTGCAAAGCGTGGAAGCACAAAGCGAAAGGGAGTAGGGTGTGGAATGCCTCAAATGGCGGCTGTATCTGGGTTTTTAAGGACACTAATAACCAATTAACAGATAGCATGTCTTTTGTTTACAATTCGGTACCAATAATCCCAACTTATTACTAACACGTCTTCTCTACCTCAAATCTATTCTACCAGTCATCAAATGCCAGCTCTGCTGCAGTGCAAGGAGCAAGAAGAAGAAGAAGAACTCGGGACAACACCCAAAATTCTCCATCTTGTTTTCTTTTATATCTATACTAAAAAACCTAAAACTATAAGCTTCATTTCTATGACTAACTAAACTATGATCCAAATTATTTTTCTGCTGCTCTTGCTTCCATCAGTTTTGGAAGTCCTTCCCAGGGACACAGATCAAAAACTGTATCCTTCTGGGGTCTATGTAAGGGTCCCAGACCCTCCAGGGCAATGTGAGGTGTAGACTCCTCATCCTGGACTCCAACAGGGTCCCTACTGAGGGCTATCTCCTGAGGGTGTGGCCCCCGACGGACTGGGGGGGAGGGTGACCACCCAAAAGGGGGAGAGTAGATAGCCAGTGGGGAGGTGTAGGAACCCGTCGCAATCCCGAGTGCACACGGGGATGGGAGGGTGACTCCTCAGCACAGGGTGCTAGGAGAAAAGCCTGCAAGCCTACACCCAGGGGTACAGGACCCTTTTATTTTTCGTTTTTCCTTTTCTTGTTGCATAGGGCAAAGGGCTGAGCAGGATAGCATGGGGGCGAAGCTATCTGCTCAGCAGCAGGCTGTTTACTCCCAAGATGTGGGTTTCCTACAGGAGGGTGGGAAAAAGGTTGATAAAGGTTGGACTAAGCGTTTTGTGAGGTGGTTGTTCTTACATTTTCCAAATTTGACCCCAATCCAGGTTGAAACCCTGGAATTTTGGAATTTAGTAGGACTAAAATTGGGTGAATTGTTCTGTTGTGGAAACCGAGCCATTGGAGTTTATTTTCAAATATTCTTGGTCATTCGGCCCCAAATTGTCAAAAGGCTAAAAAATCAAAAAATGGAAGAACAGCCCCTCACTCCCTCAGTTTCCCCTATCCCTCTCACCCAAAGTCTCCAAGATTGGAGAGATCGCAAGGGGCAACCCACGATGTTGTGCAGGAGAACTGTCACTCTCCTAGCCCCCTGTGATCTCCCCAAGTCCTTCATCCTGCCGGTCAGGTGCCAGCCGACAGGACATCCCTGGATCCTATTTCCCTGGTCAAAAAACCCAAGTTTAATGCAGTTCAAAACCCTGATTCTTATCCCTCACAAGATGGCGAGCGCCACAAGGCAGCCCCGGCCACTCGTGCCCCCTCTAGCCGACAAAATGGTTGTCACCTTCATAGTTTTCCTGCCTCGTGTCCCTGTTTTCCCGCCAAACCAGTTCCCGGGGGGTCTCAGGAGGGCAGCTACTCTGCAGGGTTTCCTGCCACTTGAGCGACCTCCTCCCTCAGTTCCTCTGTGTCATCCCTGACCAACCCATTTGACCCTGCCTATTCTCGAAACCCCACCTCGTTCCCCGTGTCTACCCCTCCTCCTGTTCCTCCACAAAGCTCCGCCCCTAACTCTGCCCACTTTAAGTCATGAGGGGCGGGGTTAAATATGATGTCATCCGGGGTAGAGTCTAGTAGCTGTGTGGCCGCCCTTCCCATGTTATCCAATCCCTTTGTACCACTCAAATCCAATCCCTTTAGTCCCGCCTACCCTTTAAACCCTGCCTCGGTTCCCACCAAAGTCCAACTCACTGTACCTCCCCAAAACTCCACCCCTAACTCTGCCCAGTTTATATCATCAGGGGTGGGGTTTGTTGAGTCTCTAGGGGTGGAGTTGAGTGGTCATGTGCCCACCTTCCCCATGTCATCAGGGGCAGAGCCCGCTGACCACACCCCTTTTTCCCACAGGTCCCCTCCACTTTCCCATGGTCCCCTTGGTTCCCACGGTTCCCCAGGTGATTTAAATATTGCACTTGCACCAGTGTCCTATCAGGCAAGGGGTACTCACCAATGGGAACCCTCTTCATACGCAAACAAAAAGGAATTTTGTAAGGCCCAAAAAGAATTTGGCCGTAACTCCGAATACTTCAAAGGATTACTCAGAGCCACATTTGTCTCTAACATCCTCACCCCTTTGGATCTTAGACATATATTCCTCTGTTTACTCTCCCCAACAGAATATCAAGTGTGGGATGCTAGATGGAGGGAAGGATTGCTTGCTCTGCTGCCGGACCTTAGCAAAGTTCCTAATGGAGACAAAGACACCCATAGGAACCCAATTACCATCAGCCATTTGTGTGGGGAGGGGGAGTGGGCGTTTCCTATTAGGCAGGTGGAAGGGATCCTGGAGAGGGTCAAACATGTGGCGGAAAAGGCGTTTACGCAGATACCATCAAAGGAGCCTATTGATAATTACGCTAACGTGCACCAGGGTGTCTCTGAGCCTTTTCTAGATTACATGGATCGACTTCGAGTGGCAGTGGAGAGACAAGTAGAGGGCAAGACAGTTAAACAAGTCCTGACAGCCATGGCACAAGCGAATGCTAATGAGGCTTGTTGGGGCATCATAATGAGTCTCCCTCTACGACCTTCCCCGACCTTGGAGCACATGGTGGAAGCGTGCTCCAAGCTGGAGGTGGTCTCCACAGCAGCCAGTCGTGAGCATCCCAGGGGGACGACAGGAGGGGCTACAGCTGCCCACACGATGGTCCACTGGCAGGAAGGGCCCAGGGAATGACACCAACGCCCACAATGATGCCGTTTACAGCGTATCCACTGACGGCGGCTCCTGCGACGGTTCCTGCAACAATTCCACAGCAGCAACTGCAGCAAACACCAAACCAACAGGGGACACAAGAGTTCCAGCAGCGAAATAAAAAAATTAAAGTGTTACATATGCTTTAAACCTGGACACTACACCCTGAACTGTCCCAATCACCCTGCTAATAAAGATGCTAACCCTTCTCCAAACACCAACCAAAAAAACTGAGTGGGAAGTGCGCCCTGCCCACGCATGTTGATAGAAATAGGGCAGGGCCACAGAGAAAAGGGGGAGGGGGTACCAGTGGAAAAAACCTAACTTATGACATTCACACTGGACTTGACACATATCCTAGCAATGACTGCAAACTGGTCTCGGGAGGATGGAAAAAACAACTGCCATTCCTCCTGAGGACGGGGAAACCTAACCATCTCATTTCCTCTGATTGGCAGGTAGTGGAAGTCTTCCCTTCACGGGAGGATTCATCACACCTTAACGACTGGAGAATTCGTAAGTTCCTTGTTACTGGACACATCAAGCATACCCTGCAGGACATTGAGGTAGTGCCGATCCTTTTTTACACCCCAGGATGGCCACTTCATTGCCCTCCTGCACTGTGTCCAAGTTCCCTACTTTCTCCCGTTGAATGCCATCATCGCTCAGGCCATCCCTCGGCTAGAAGACGACCAGGTACATATTCCAGACTGGGAAACATTGCCGGAGGTGTACTGGGCGGAAGTGGTGGGGGAGGATCGGCCAATTCTAGGTTGTGAAATGTATCACCCGGAGGAACTACGTAACCTTCAAGGGTTACTGGACACAGGGGCAGATGTGATGGTCATCCCAGCACAACAGTGGCTGTCGCGTTGGGCCTTGCAGGACGTGGATGGCACGGTTCAAGGAGTCGGGGGGGTTACATTGGCAAAATGTAGTGCAGACATTGTACAAATTATGGGGCCTGACGGGCAATTGTCGCCCATCTATTTTGGATTACAAAGTACCTCTGATTGGATGGGATACTTTGTCCCAGTGGGGGGCCAAAATTGATATTCCACAGTCCACCCAGGATTTTTAATGGTGGTCACTGAGGTGCTCCGGCCCATTAATAAATTGGCCTGGAAGACTAACAGTATCTTTTCTAAAAAAAAAAACAGGCCAGCAGCCAAATACTTGTCACCATTACAGCCATATCCTCTAGCCATCAGTGCAGCCTGCTCAGTCTGCCCTTCAGAAGTGACAGGGAAATGCACTTACGCATCAGATGAGCCATTCTGGCAGCCTAACACCTAGGAAACCTGGGGTTTGTGCTGTCTCTCCTCTCTTACATTTATTGTTCAAGTAGAATGTGTGTCACCCCAGTTGGTGACTTTCACCAGCACATCCACCCACATGCAAGGCTGGCACACACCTACTTCTCATGGCCAAAGGACCTTCTGCATTCCCTACATAGGTCTCCAAGAAGAGTGCACTGGCCCATTATCCTGCTGAATTAAAGGACCTGAACTGCACAAAGCAGCTTCCTACTCTGCTACTGTGCTGATTTCAAAAGGGTGCTTCCTGTTTGCTCACTTCAAAGTAAACACAAGCATTTCTTCTTGGGGAGAGAAGTTTTGAAATTGCCTGACCAAAGCCTTCAGTCTATCACCAGTACTCCAGAGAGGAGATTGCAATAACCTTCATTTGCAAGCTTCCAGATAGCTGCCTTTAGGATGTTCCTCATTCAGCAACACCCTTAGGGTGCTCATGCTTTGTCACACTCTGGAACCAAGAGGTCTGGCTGTAAGACCTGAATCAGAGCAGCCAGACACACAGAAGCTCATAATTTTGCCACCAAATTTAAAGCAACCTTTGTGTTCTCTGTTGTTTTCTGCCCTCATGCAAATCTCTGCTCAGATCCTGCTTCATCTGGTGCTAAGAACAGGGTGCTGATAGGAAATTGTCACTTCTCTCTTTGGCCATGCCCTTCTCTTCAGGTTTAATTGCGTTGGCACCCTCAGCTGTGCTCACCTCTTCTTCTTCTGCCAGCTTCCTGTACAGATCTCTGCATCTGAGCTCTGCAGATGTGAATCCAGAGGCACAGATATCCCATTGGCAAAATGCACTTCAGTCTCACCAATCACCCAGCCCTTCTGATCACTACTGCAGTGTCAATTAGAGCAAATTTTCTGTGGGGGTAGTTTCTGTCATGCAGAAACCAGCTGATAGACTGGATCTGTATCTACACAAAGGCTTTCCACAGGGAAGCCTCCAGGAGATTTTTAAGGATAGAGCCTACATCTGCTCTAAAAATCAGGGGAAAGTGTAGAGGCAATGAGTTAGGAAGCTCCTTTTCCTACAGAAGGACTAGAGCATGTACATAGGTCAGTTCATTTGGCAGAAGTCACAGGGAATCTTCAAAACTGTAATTGATAGCCCAAGCTCTGGAGCCTTAATAACAGACTGCAATAAGGAACTGAAGTCCAAATTCTCAAAGGTATTCAGATGCCTTTGGTTTCATCACCATTGAGTATCTGGGCCTGATCTACAGAACTTCAACTGCAAAAGCAAGGCCACACTCACAACTCTGTTCTCCGTGAAGTCCACAAAATTTCCAGAACCACCTTGCACTGCATCGAGAAGGCTTTAAACTAGCTCTGAAGGGGGAGCGGGATGAAACCAGGTTCACCAGTGATGTGGCTAGAGAGGGTGAGATGTTGTCAAGGGTAAAGTCAGTGGCCCAACTGAAGTGCATGTACACTAATGAACACAGTATGGGGAACAAACAAGAGGAGCTGGAGGTTCTGGTTCAGCAGGAGAGCTGTGATATAATAGCTATCACTGAAACGTGGTGGCATGACTCTCATAACTGGAGTGCTACCATAGAAGGATACAAACTCTTCAGGAGATACAGGAGTGAGAGGAGGGGTGGAGGGGTAGCCGTGTATATTAGAGAAGTTGAGATAGATGTGAACAGGGTGGAATCCCTATGGGTAAGAGTCAGAGGGGCAGGCAACATGTCTGACATCCTGGTTGGAGTCTGTTATAGACCGCCCAACCAGGAGGAAGAGATGGATCTATTGTTCTTTAAGCAGCTGGAGGTTGTCTCAAGATTGGCTGCCCTTGTTCTTCTAGACTTTAATCTGCCAAATATCTGCTGGGACCTTAACACAGCAGAGAAGGGGCAGTCCAGAAGGTTCTTGGAGTGCATTGACGACTGTTTTTTGTCACAGCTGGTGAGTGAACCTACCAGAGGTGAGGCTGTGCTTGACCTGCTGCTCACGAATAGAGAAGGGCCGATTGGTGCTGATTGGTGATGTTGTGGTTGGAGGCTGCCTGGGGTGCAGTGATTATGAGATTATAGAGTTTTTAATTAACAGCAAAACAAAGAAGAGCACAAACAAAATCTCTATACTTGACATCCAGTGGGTAGACTTCGGATTATTTAAAGAATTAATTAGGAGGGTGCCTTGGGAAATAGTCCTTAAAGGTAAGAGTGTCCAGGAAGGCTGGACGTAATTCAAGAATGAAGTCTTGAAGGTGCAGAAGCAGGCTGTCCCGATGTGCCGAAGGATGAGATGAAGGGGTAGAAGGCCAGCCTGGATGAGTAAGGAGCTTCAGAAGGAGCTAAGGGAAAAAAAGAGGATGTATCGCCTTTGGAAAAAGGGGAGGTAAATCATGTTGCATTTAAAGATATTGTTAGGTCATGTAGGAAGAAAATTAGGGAGGCAAAAGCCCAGCTGGAGCTTTTGTTAAGGATAATAGGAAGAGCTTCTACAAATACGTTAATGGCAAAAAGAAGGGCAGCAACAACCTCCAATCCTTATTGGATATGGAGGGGAATATAGCAACTTAAGATGAAGAAAAGGCAAAAGTACTTAACAACTGCTTTGCCTCCGTTTTCAGTAGTAAGGTTGATCGTCTACAGGACAACTGGCCTGAACNAACCTCAATAAACAGCTTTTGTTCAACCCCAAGAGTCATCTTTTGCCTCTTCACTGTGACGCTAGTCCTTGCATTCTGCTCCAGGGATGCCAGCTAGAGACAGGTGAATTGCCCTCAGTCAAGAAACCCCTTGTGGGGTACCACCTAGTTGGCTGCCCCTGAGTCGCTGGGTGGCTCGAGTCCTCCCGTGGAGGGCCGTTTAGCTGCTCGGTGCCCGGACCTATCCTGTGCCCCCCGGTGTGGCTGCTAGCTAGCCAGGGCTTCGGGGATTTGGTTTCGGAGTACAGCCACCTGAGGAGACGCTGCGGCAGATTGGCGCCCAAAGTGGGGCCCCCTGAGAGGCATGGGACCCATGGAAGAATGTGAAGGATTGGCGCACCAAAGAGCGCTCACCATTGCTGGGCAGCCAATCACCCCATTGCGGTAGTCCCTGTTTTAGGGGAAATGCTCCAGGGATGAAGACGGTAGCAGCTCATCCCCAGGAGTCATCGTCTTTGCATCATGGACTTTGCAACTGGTTTTGGTTTCCTGAGGGTTCAACATTTTCTTCCCTGGTAAGTATCTTCCCCGAGGGAAAGGGTACCCGCTGTTAGAGCCTGATAGGCTTTGACGGAGTGGGGAGGGCTACAGGGGGGTAGGAGCTTGTCAGCCTGTTGCAGACAATATAGCTCACCCGCCTAGGGAGTGACTGAGTTGACTCCCAATGCCCGGTAGGCGAAGGGAGGAAAGAAACTCAGTCACCCAGGGGGTAGCCGGAGCCATCTACCTATGCTCATCAGGCGAAGGTAGACAAAGGCTCACTCCTTACCAGGAAGACCACCAGGGGTGGTATTTTTGGGTTGGTGCAAGCACCCATCCTGGGGAGATGGGGTGATAGTGGTGGGCTAAGAAGTGGTGGGGCTGCTCTTAGCCACCCAGGGTCGGAGCGGGGCTCCCCTGGGCGGGAACCTGAGTTGCGGGAAAACAGGGTAGCCAGGTGTGCTCTGGCCGGAGTGGCGGGGCCCTCCGGAGCATCCGTTTTTCTTGAACCACCAGAGGGTTTTTTGCTATTGAGGCACCAGAATTTCTGGTACTGACTTGCTGGATGTGCCCCAACCCAGAATTAGCCTTCTACTGGTTTGATAAAATTGGGTGTTTTATCCTATTGTTTTTGCCACAAGGGGATCGGCACGAGCTTGCACCAGAAAAGAACCTCGGGGTTTTCTTTTTCTTTACATCTCTTTCTGTTGCTTTTCGGTTGCAGAAGTGAGGATATCTGTGGACGGTTTATTTAAATATGGGGGCTAGACTGTTCGCAGATCACAAGATTGTTTATTATGAGGTTAAAAGTTTGTTGTTAAGAGAGGGGAAGAGATTTGATAAAGGTTTTGTAAAACATTTTGTTAGGTGGCTCTTCTCCCAGTATCCCAAATTAACCCACGCAGACATCCTCACTGTTGAGTTTTGGAATTCAATAGGGATAAAACTTGGCGAATTAGCCGGATCAAGAGACCGAGCTATGGGAATGTATTTCCAAATGTTCTCGGTAATTCGGCCCCAAATTGTGAGATTGGCAAAAGAAAAACAAAATGATATGGGAGAACAGTCTGCTTCCCCCTCTGCCCCAGTTTCCCCTCTCCTGCCTATCCTGAAAAAGCCCAATAAGGGAGGGTCTCTCTGGGCGCAGGATGAGCGCAGTCTTTACAATCGTCGCTCTCCTCACCCACAGAGATTCCCTTTTCTAATGCGGTCTGTTAGCAAGGCGCCGGCTGACAGACCCCTCCTAGACCCTGTTTCCCCAGTTTCGACTCATAAGTTAGTCACCTTTTTAGATCCCTTGCCACCAAAATCCCCTAAATGACCCCATACCCCTAAGTCCCTTCCTCGAAACCCGAAGGTTCCTCGCAACCCACAAAATGGCAGATGCAATGAGGCGTTCGCTGATCCCTTTTCCTCCTCACAAAATGGCAGTCCCCTTCAGGAGTTAACTGCCACTTGTGAGGAGTTTCCCGCCCCTTCAGTCCCCGGGGCGTCCCGGGGGGAGGGGCAAAGTGTCACTTTTCCTGCCGCTCAAGGCTCCTCCTCCCTCAACCCCTTTTCCCCGCCTATTAACTCATTTGATCCCACCTACAATTTTAACCCCACACCTGACGTCGCTGACGTCGTCCCTCCCTCGGCATCCCAACGCTCCGCCCAAGGCTCCTCCCATTTTCCAACATCACGGGGGGAGGAGTTTCCCATGGGGTGTGGGGCAGAGTACCAAAACCCCTACCCCACCTCCCTTCGTCACCGGGGGGGGGCAGGGCCTGAAAATTCCCGTGGTGGCTTGCTTGACAAACATCCGGGTTCCCATAATCCCCCACTTCATGATCCCTATGGAGGCCTAGACCTGATTGCTGCACCCGTGACCTACCAGGCAAGGGGTAATCCCCGGTGGGAGCAGGTTTCATTTGGGAATAAAAGGGAGCTTTGCAAGGCTCAGAGGGATTTCGGACACGACTCTGAATATTTTAAAGGTTTATTGAGGGCGACCTTTGTCTCGAATATCCTTACCCCTTCGGATATTCGAGACATTTTTAGCTGCTTGCTTTCTGATGCTGAATTGCAGTTGTGGAAAAGCAAGTAGCAGGAAGGTCTATGTCTCCGTTTGAAGGGGGAG
>WEIV01030393.1:2680-19832 GCA_013390005.1 Calyptomena viridis
GCTGGCCGTGCACCGGGCCGCAGGTGAGCGGGGGGACCGAGGGTGCCCGGTGCACCGGGGGTGCCCAGTCGGTGGAAGGGATAGGAGTACCCGGGAGGGCTGGGGATGCCCAGCGAAATGGGCGTGCCTGGGGGACCGGAGTGGGAGGGGAAGGGGAGGGAATACCCGAGGGGTCGGGGAGGTCCGGGGATGCCCAGGAGTGTCTGGGGGTCCGGAGGCAGCGCGGAGCTGGGTGCCCAGGAGATGCCGCGGTGTGGAGCACAGGGGCAGCGGCATCACCCCGGGGCAGGCGGGACACCTGGCAGGGACACGTCCCCGGGACTGCCCCCACCACCCTCCCGTGCCCCCCAGGCGCCCGGCCCTGCAGCCCCAAGTACTTTGGCCGCGATGCCATGGTCTGCATCTGCAATGCCACATACTGCGACACGGTGGATCCGCTGGTGCTGCCACCCCTTGGCTCCTATGTAAAGTATGAGAGCAGCAAGGCCGGCAAGAGGCTGGAGCGGAGCGAGGGGAGGTTCCAGCGCAGACTCTGCGCCCCAGGTACCACTGTGGGCAGTAAGGGGTGGGACGGACCCCTCTGCGACCCACCATCACGCTGGGCTCCCTTCCCTGCAGACCTCGTCCTCACCCTGGACACGACGCAGCGGTTCCAGAGGGTGAAGGGTTTCGGTGGCTCCATCACTGATGCGGCCGCCATCAACATCTTATCCCTGCCAGAAAAGGCACAGGATCACCTGCTGCGCTCGTACTTCTCGGAGGAAGGTGAGAACATCGGACGGGCAGCAGGGACCTTGGGTGCTGGCAGGTCTTGGAGACCTTATGTCCCACTGCCCTCCTCTGCCTGGTAGGGCTGGAGTACAACCTTGTCCGGCTTCCCATGGCCAGCTGTGACTTCTCCCTCCACGCCTACACCTACGACGATGTCCCCTACGACTACGAGCTGACCCACTTCCGCCTGCGAGATGAGGACACGAAGCTGAAGGTGAGTGGTGGGAGGGAACAGGGTGGGATGGGGGGTCGCGGGGGACTCAGCTGAGCTGGTCCCTCCACTCTCCCTGCAGATCCCCCTCCTGCACCGAGCCATGGCCATGAGCAAGCAGCCGCTGTCACTGTGTGCCAGCCCTTGGACCTCCCCCACCTGGATGAAGACCAGCGAGTCCTATGTGGGGAAGGGGACACTGAAGGGACAGGCGGGGGACAGGTACCACAAGACCTGGGCCAACTATTTCGTACGGTGAGGAGCACTTGGGATAAGGGGTGATACAGGGGACACCCTCAGTGGTGGCACTGGGGACACCCCATGGCTGAGCCCTGCCTCCATCCCAGGTTCCTGGATGAATACGCCAAGCACAACGTGACTTTCTGGGCAGTGACAGCAGAGAATGAGCCCACGGCCGGGCTGATCAACAACTACCCCTTCCAGTGCCTGGGCTTCACGGCCGAGCAGCAGCGGGACTTCATCGCCCGGGACCTGGGCCCGGCACTGGCCAACAGCTCCCACCACCACGTCCAGCTCATCATCCTCGATGACAACCGGCTCCACCTCCCGCACTGGGCCAAAGTGGTGAGTGTGGCTGGGGGTGAGTTGGCACAGAATCAGGGCAGAGCCTCCATCCCTGCAGGGTCCTCAGCCACTCCGTCCCACCGTGTGAGTCCCACTGGCTCTACCCCCTGGGACCAGTGCTTCTCCCTGGCAGGTCCTGGAGGATGAAGAGGCAGCTCGTTATGTCGATGGCATTGGCATCCACTGGTATCTGGACTTCATCGGTCCCATACAAGACACAGTGTTGCCCACTCACGAGCTCTTCCCTGACTACTTCATCCTGGCCACGGAGGCATCCATTGGAGCCTATTTCTGGGAGCGGGATGTGATCCTGGGCTGCTGGGATCGGGGGAACCAGTACAGTCACAGCATCCTACTGGTGAGGCCCCTGTGTCTCCCTGTGCAATGGGTCCTGAGGAGAGCTGCTGGTGTGCTCCCTCTCCCCTCAGCACCCTGCTGCTCTGGCAGATGTCTGGACTGTTCTGTTGCAGAACCTGAACCACTTTGTGACTGGCTGGACTGACTGGAACCTGGCTCTGGACCTGGAGGGGGGCCCCAACTGGGTCAAGAACTATGTGGACAGCCCTGTCATAGTGGACAGCAGTGAAGGCATCTTCTACAAACAGCCCATGTTTTACCATCTGGGGCACTTCAGGTGCGTCGGGGCCCCTAACACATGCTCAGCTGCCCAGGCTCCAGCAGCATCTTGTCAGGAGGGGAGCAGGGCAGGTTTGGCAGGAGAGAAGCTTTCTTGGGGTCTGACTCCCTCCTTGGGGTTGCTTCTTGCTTTTGTCTGAGCAGTAAGTTCATCCCTGAGGGCTCCCAGCGTGTGGGGCTCATCCCCTCCAAAGAGTCCAAGAAGACAGACCTGGAGTACACGGCTTTGGTGCGCCCCGACGGTGCCGTGGTGGTGGTGGTTCTGAACCGGTGCGTGACACAGCCCACCCTTCATGTGTGAGACCCCATCCTGCTGAGCCCTGTGCACCAGCGGGCGCTGCAGCTCTGCCCCCCTGCTCTCTCTCCCCAGGTCCCCACAAAACATCACCTTCGGGCTGGCTGACACCGTCGGCCTCATCGCCGCCGTGGCTCCGGCCAACTCCATCCAGACCTACCTGTGGCAGCGGCAGTGACAGGGTCAGGGCAGTGACAGGGTCAGGACACTGCCCGTGGCTGGCCAGGGGCCGGACACAGCCAGGCTGGACGTGCAGCCCCACGGGCTCGGGCAGGGCTGTGCAGGGGAAGTGTTTTCCCAGCACCGTGGCAGAACCGAGCGCTCGGAGTGAGCCGGGCCGGGGAGGCCGTGGATGTGCAGGAGGGCCGGGGGCACTGGTGCCCCTCAGGTTGGAGACCCCACAGGCTGTGAACGCTGTGTTCTGCTGTTCTGACATTAAACGCTGATGCTGCCTCCATGTCTGCTGCTGGAAGAGACACATCCGAGTCCCTCCCCTGCTCCTGGGCACTGTGGCCCGGTGCCACCCGGGCATGGAGCCCACAGGAGGCTGGAGAGCAGCACAGAGCACTTGGAGCCCCACGGGGCAGCCCCTCTCCCTGCCCATCCCCTGCCCCTTTGCCCCCCCACAGGGTTCACCTCTCCAGAAGGTGCTCTGGGCACCAGTCTGCTTCCAGTTCCAAGCACGTGCTGCCTGGCAGGGGCTGAGCAGAGCCCGGGTGCTCTCCTGCTGCCTTTGGGAACAGGTTTAGGAGCTGGGAAGTGGCCAGGATTCACCCCACACATTCCGGGTGCTGGAGCAGGAGTGGGGACAAAGCACCTGGACACCCCCCTTGATGGAAGGCCTGGGCAGGGATTGCAACAAAGGTTCAGCTTTCCATACTTTTCCTGGCAAGCTGGAGCCACTTGCAGCCAGCTGCCAGGCCAGGGGGTGTGTGGATCATGTCTTTCTCAGCCCAGGATGCTCTCTGAGGTCGGGGCTGGAGGCAGAGCCAGCTCCAGAAACATCACAGCATGTGGGGGCTCAGGGTCCCAGCAAGCTCTGGCTGGAGTCAGGGCATTGCCAGGTTCTCCTGGGGCCTTGCCAGGACAGGGATATTGGCCAGGCTGCAGCAGCTCTGCCTGGAGCACGTGCTGTCCCCCGTGGGGACTGGGCAGAGGGGTCCTCACTGCAGTGAGGAGGGTCGGGGTGCACCCACCACGGAGCCAGGGCAGCTTGAGCAAGCTGGCACTCAAGCTGTCCTCCAGGACAGGAGTGGGTGCCGAGTGTGGGCGCACCCAGGAAGGAGGGAGGAAGCTGACAGGGCGTGGGAGCAGGGGATTAAGGCAGGGAGGTCACAATTGCAGGGCGAGGAGGGTGGCTGAGCCCCTGGGCTGATCCATGCAGGCGGGATGTGCCCCGAGGTGCTGTCAGGGCTGACAGCCCCGATGCTGCGTGGGCTGGGCACAGCCCAGGTGCGGTCAGGGAGTGACAGGGTCACCCTGGAACACTGCCACATCCTGCACTCCGGTGCCACAGGGACACTGCTCCAGGGTGGGAGTCCTGAGACCCTACAGCTCCAGGAGGTGCCGGGGTCCTGGAGAGAGCACCCTGCTCCTGCCCCGAGGCTGTTTGTGTTTGTCCACAAGAGGGAAATATTTCTCCAGGATCATAACTAGACGGAGCCCTGCTTCCAGCATCCCACTCCCAGCACCCTGCTCCCAGCATCCTGCTCCTGGTGCTCCCTCACCTGCTTCTTACCTGCCCTGGTAACCACCTGGTAACCTGGTACAGCCCAACAACTGGTGCCCAGATGCTGAATCACACTGCTTCATGTGCCCTTGTCCCCGTGCTTGGCTCGGTGCTGAAGGACCAAGTGTCTCCAGGATAAATGGAGCAGGGGTGAATCCTCCGACGTTGCTGGGCTTGACTCATTCTTGTGTAAAGCCTTGGCTTGTTTGAAGCTCACAGTGGCTGGGGGCTGCCTCACAGCAGCTGTCCTGGAACCAGTGGCCACCCTAAAACCTGTGTCCCCACATGCTCTGGGCCAGGGTCCCCCTGCTAGGAAGGAGCCACTGCGATGCCACACTGGGGCTTTTTGGCTTTGATATTTATGGAGTCATGACGCCCATCAAGGTGGCTCAGCCCAGCTCAGGGTCCCCAGGGTCCCCACCTGCACCCTCCTCCCTAAGGAACAAAATTCCCCCCCAGCTCTTCTGCCTGTTCCTTTAACCCCACGTCCTTGACCCTGGCACGGAACAAACCCACCTGTGCACTGCAAAGGGTGGTCACACGAGGCCTCTACGACCCCCACGAGCTCCTCATCGGTGGGGAGTGGCTGCAAGAAGCGGCTTTGTGGGTTTGGTGGGGCTGCCCAGCACCTCGCGTGCCAGTGGCTCTGTGCAAGGCGTTGCCCATCCCCTGGGTCTCACCTTTCCTGTTCAGCAGGACGCTCTTATCAGCCAGTGTTGATAGGGATGAGCTCCAGCATCCTCCGCAGTGTTTTTGCCTCTAGGATCTGCAGGGACCTGAGCTAGCTGGGGGACTCTGGTCGGATGGGGGGCAGGAAGAGCCAGACTTCAGAATGGGAAAGGGTGAGTGGGGCATCCTGGATGGCTGGAAGCAGGCTGAGAGGTGGCTGATGGCCACAGGAGCTATTAAACCCTCCCCAAAATTGCAGCTCATTAGCCTGGGTGTAGCAGTTGCGTGACACCTTAATCACACTTTGGGGTGGGAGACCCACGGCACAGTGGGATGGGGCCTGGACCTCCCTTCCAGGGCACCTGTTTTCCCCATAACCAGGGGCTGCCCAGCCCTCTGTGGTCCAGTCCTGGTGGCAGCTGGCCCAGGTGTCCTGTGGCTCAGCTCCCAGCGGAGATGTGGGGCCATGGCAGGGCAGTGCTGGGGGTAGGAGGAACTTTGACAGGTTGACTTGCCCCAGAGCTGCATCTGATATGCAAGAAAAGGAGAAAATTAGTCATGAAGTTCTGCTCCACCCAGGGAGGGAGAGCTAACGGAGTGGTTTAACCCTGTGGAGGGGAATTCTGACCTGGGGATCGATGCTCCAGGCTGGGGGAGCCATGGCAGGCAGCTCTCATGAATCTGCCCTGAGCTCTGCTGGGCTCCCAGGAGCTCATCCACACCCTGCCTGACAAAACAAAGGAATCAGCTCCTCCTTCAGGGATTGCAGTGGAGTCTCAGAGCTGCCCCCATGACATTTAGTAGACATCTAGTAGACAAGGTGGTGTTAGGTCAAAAGTTGGGCTCCATAACCTCAGAGGTCTTTTCCAACCTAGTTGATTTTGTGATTCCGTGATGTCCCTGTGTTGTTGGGGCCTTTCACCCAGGCAGAGCTGCCAGCACCATGCCCCCATCCTCCTTGGCACGGTGGTGGTGGGTGAATGGGAGCTGGTGTTGCCCAGCCCCACAGCAAGGTGATGTTTGGTGGTCCGATCCCAAAGGCAGGTACGGGCCAAGAGGAGAGCAAGGAGGAGCTGTGGGAGTGGGAAAGGGTGTGCTGCAGAGGGAGCAGCTCCCTGTAAAAGTGAGGTGGGGAGGCTGGAGCTGCTGAAGAGGAGGAGTGTTGGCAGCAGCACAGGTTGGGAGCAGCCAGGGTGAAGGTGGTTGGGCTGCAGGATCCAGGAAGGGATTGACCCACCTCACCCACCTGCAAGGCAATGGTGTTCACGGGGGGATGGAGCGTGTGGCAGGAGCTCTGGCAGCAGCAGGAGGAGCAGGGGCTGGGGAGATGGGGTGATCCAGTGTGGAACACAGGCTGTCCCTCCATCCCCTGCCCCGGCTGAGGGTTCCCCTGCTCACAGGTGCTGCTACCTGGGACCAGCTGCAGCTGCAGGGACGTGGAGAGGCCATGGGGGATCTCAGCATCCTGGGCTGGCTGCTGCTGCTGCTGATACCAGTGCTCCGGGCTGCAGGTGAGCACAGGGACGTTGCGGGGGTGACAGCGGGGCTTGGGCACCGGGATGCCCCGGGGCAGGGGCAGGAGCCCGGGGGCAGTGTGGGGCTGAGTGCCGGGGCGGTGCTGTGGTGCGGAGCCCGGGGTCAGCGACATCACCCCGGGGCAGGTAGGAGACCTGGCAGGGACACATCCCTGAGCCGGCAGCACCTACCGTGCCGCCCCCACCCTCCTGTGCTCCCCAGGCGCCCGTCCCTGCATCCCCAAGGACTTTGGCCATGGCTCGGTGGTCTGTGTCTGCAATGCCACGTACTGCGACACGCTGGACCCCCTGGTCCTGCCGGCCCCTGGCTCTTATGTCAAGTACGAGAGCAGCAAGGCCGGCAAGAGGCTGGAGCGGAGCGAGGGGAGGTTCCAGCGCAGCCTGCGCTCTCCAGGTACCCTGGCGGCTGGGCAGGGGGGCGGCAGTGCCTCCGCAGGACCCCCGGGCACCGCGAGCTGAGCCGGGCTCTCCCCTCAGGGCTCCTACTGACCCTCAATGTCTCCACGCTGTACCAGCGCATGAAGGGTTTTGGCGGGTCCCTCTCCGATGCTGCTGCCATGAACATCCTGCGGCTGTCGCAGCCGGCCCAGGACAACCTGCTGCGCTCCTACTTCTCCGAGAGTGGTGAGAGCACAGCGGGTGGCTTGTGGGATCACCAGAGGTGGCTGTGCCTGTCCCCGCCGCAGGGACACCCATCAGCTGGGTGCCTGCTCCGGTGCCACTCGATGCTTTTTCCGCTCCACAGGGATTGAGTACAACCTCATCCGGCTCCCCATGGCTTGCAGCGACTTCTCCGTGCGCCCCTACAGCTATGATGATGTTCCCTATGACTATGAGCTGAAGCACTTCAAGCTGGTGGATGAGGACGTGAAGATGAAGGTGGGAGGCTGAAGCCATCGGCACCTTGTCCCCTCTCACACTGGAGCTCCTGCATGTGCCGGGACCCCTGTGACCAGGTGCTGCCAAGTTCTGCACATGGTAGCAGGGTGCATGGGGACAGCCTGTAAGAGCTGGCACCTCCTCCAGGGCACATCCTGGTGCATCCTGGCTGGCACTGGCAGGATGAGGAGCTGGGGCGCTGTGCCATGGGGTGGTGCTCATCAGCTGCCAGTCCTGGCTGAGGTCCCTTGAGTGCTCCCCTTCCCCCGTTCCAGGCCCTGTGGTTTCGGGGGGCTGCAGCTGGAGTTGACGTGGTCCCCCTTCTCCCTCCTGCAGATCCCCCTCCTGCACCGAGCCTTGGCCATGAGCAAGCGGCCGCTGTCACTGTATGCCAGCCCCTGGACTGCCCCCGGCTGGCTGAGGAGTAACGGGGACGTCCGTGGGAAGGGGACACTGAAGGGGCAGGCAGGAGACAAGTACCACCAGATCTGGGCCAACTACTTCATCAAGTACTGTCCCTGGGGTTGTGCTGGGATGGACAGCGGAGAGGGACTGGGGAGTGGGTTATGGGGCCAGGCTGACACTGCCCCCCTTCTCTGCACCAGGTTCCTGGATGAATACGCCAAACACAACGTGACCTTCTGGGCGGTGACGGCGCAGAACGAGCCCCTGGCAGGGCTCTTCACGCCCCCCCAGATGCCCACCATTGCCTTCACTGCTGCACAGCAACGGGACTTCATCCTGCGTGACCTGGGCCCCGCGCTGGCCCGCAGCCCCCACCGCACCCAGCTCCTCATCCTGGATGACCAGCGCATCCACCTCCCGCACTGGGCCAAAGTGGTGAAAAGCAGAGCCCCTTCTCCTGCCTCCGCCTCCCGCCCCAGCCCCGGGGGTTATTGGAAATGGAGCCAGCGCCTCTCCCAGTCCTAGAGACTGGGAGCAAACAGGGTCTGCAGGAGCGGGAGCCGGAGATGGCTCCTTTGGGAGTAGCCGCCTCCTCATGTGCCTGGCGGGAGTGGGGAAGGGGGGCGGCACCTGCATCCCAGATCCCGCCAGTGCTGCTGGAAACCAGCACCTTCTCCGGGAAGAGTTTTGGCTGATTCAGCAACTCTCACAATGATGCAATTTGGGGGAATGCTGCTGTTTGGGGGAATCATCTTATACTAGGACAAAAGAAAGTAAAACCTGTCCCTGCCCTGGCCTCGAGCCAGGCAGGAGGGCTCAGCATGTCCCTCCCTCACTGGCAGCCACAGCATCACCACGGGGCCAGACCACCCCGGGGGGAAGTGAAGGGAGAACCAGGCAGCAGCAAAACCAGGTGGGGGATGAGGGGCCCCCTCAAGGGCACCCCCAAACTCTTCACATTGTACTCAGTAGAGTGCCAAGGCCACATTGGGGTGCTGTTGGGGTGCCAGATCCATGCTGGGGTGGTGCTGCAGGGAGGGGGCTGCAGGCAGGGGAGGCTGCAGTGTCCTCAGGAGGGGACATGAGGTGGTCCTGGGAGACCCCACTGGCACACGAAGTCCTTGCATCCATCCCCATGGGCTCGGATTGTGCGTGGTCTTGGTGTGAGGTGTCTCCTGTGCTCCCCCAGGTACTGGGCAATGCCACAGCTGCCCGCTACGTGGCCGGCCTAGGGGTCCACTGGTACCTGGATGCCATCGTCCCACCTGGCTGCAGTCTGGAGGCCACCCACAAGCTCTTCCCTGACCATTTCCTCCTCTACACGGAGGCCTGCAGTGGCTTCCTCACCTTCCGCTTTGCTGTGTCCTTGGGCTGCTGGGAGCGAGGGGACCAATACAGCCACAGCATCCTGACGGTATAGCCCCCCCTCTGCCCGCCTGGTGCTGGGGGGTTCATCCCTGCTCAGCCCCTTCCCCACCCCAACAGGTCCTGAACCACTTTGTGGCCGGTTGGACTGACTGGAACCTGGTCCTGGATCTGGAGGGGGGCCCCAACTGGGTCAAGAACTTTGTGGACAGCCCTGTGATCGTGGACAGCAGCAAGGACGTCTTCTACAAGCAGCCCATGTTCTACCACCTGGGGCACTTCAGGTGGGTCGGGGACGGCGGGTCAGTTGCTGCTGCCACCCCCAGAGCAGGGGCACAACTCTGGTTCTCTCCTCACAGCAAGTTCATCCCCGAGGGTTCCTGGCGTGTGGAGCTGCACAGCAGCCACCCCTGCCTCCTTTGCCACCTGGAGCATGTGGCCGTCCTGCGCCCCGACGGTGCCCTTGTCCTGGTGGTCCTCAACAGGTCAGCCTGGGAACACAGACAAGGGGGGTGCTTGGCCCGAGCTGTACCAACCTACTCAGCCCCTCTCACCCCCAGGTTTGGCCAGGACGTGCCATTTGGGATCCAGGACCCGGCCGTTGGCTTCATTGAGACTGTGGCTCCGGCACACTCCATCCAGACCTACCTGTGGCGCCAGCACTGATGGCCAGGGTGGTGCTGGGGGGCTCCAGGGACTCTGGGGGGTCAACTTTCCACCCTTTTCAACATCCCTCAATGGTGGAAACAGACGGTGACCCATTGCTGGTGCTACAGGAGGGACTGGGAGTCCAGCCCCCTGCACGAGGGGCTCCACGAGCTCCCAGCACAAGGGCCTGGCCAGGGCTGCTGCTTCCCAGCCCCCTCTCCCTCCCGGCACCCCCATCTCCCCTGGAAGCTCCCTCCGCGCCGTCTCCTGGACCACACTTCCACACGTGGCTCCCTTGAAACCTTCGCGTGTGTCTCGGGCGCCAAGTAAAGCCATGACGCGCTCCCTCCGGAATGCGCCGTTCCCGTCAGTGTTTCCTCTACGCGCTCGGAAATCGCTCGGTTTCCCTCAGCGGCGCAGGGCCAGGGGTGCCCCGGGGGCTCCGGCCTCGTGGCCCGCGGGTGGCTCCTTGTTTATCCCTGCAGCTGGAGCCTCCGCCGCTGCCAGACCTTGATTCGTTCCATATGCACCGTTGGTTTTCCCCAGCTTACTTTTTTTTGGGGGGGGGGTGAACTTTTTAAAAATCCAAATGTCAGACGCTGTCGGAAAGGCCTAGTAAATAATATCAGTGTCCCCCATCCACTGAGCCTCACGGGAAAATTGGAGGTGCCACCTCTCCTACAGCTCACACTGCTGGCCACATCCACCCACCCAGCACCGGGGTGGCCTCCAGACAGAGTCCCCTCTATTCTGGCCATTCCAACACCAGCCACAGCCCACAGTGACCTCCCCGTCCTATTTGCTTTCCCTAAATACCAGTTACAGTATTCCCTATGCCTTTGGGAACGTTACCAGCATCTTTGAAGTCCAGGAATGAGAAAGCCAGAGTGCTCCTTGGCAAAGGCCCCTGTGTGAGAGCCACGGAGCTGCTGAGGATGGGGAAAATCAAAAACCCAGAGGTTTAACAGCTGTTTTATTGGAGTGGGGCGTGAAGGTGGCACTGGGCTCTGTCCCAGGCCTGTTCACAGAGCACATCAGTCTGTGCCATGGTTTTATGCAGGTTCCTGGGGAGCACTGGCCACAAGGGCAGCTGGGCCAGGCTGCCTGTGCTTAGAATCATAGAATAGAATCATGGAATCATTGAGGTTGGAAAAGGCCTCCAAGAGCATTGAGTCCAACCGTTCCCCCAGCACTGCCAAGGCCACCACTAAACCATGTCCCCAAGTGCTCCAGCCACGTGTCTGTTCAATTCCCCCAGTTATGGTGACTCCACCACTGCCCTGGGCTTGACAGCCGTTTCCACAAAGAAATTTTCCCTAATATTCAACCTAACCCTCCCTTGCTGCAACTTGAGGTTGTTTCCTCTCATCCTGTCCCTTGTTCCCTGGGAGCAGAACCCAACACCCACCTGGCTCCACCCTCCTGTCAGGGAGTTGTACAGAGTGAGAAGGTCCCCCCTGAGCCTCCTTTTCTCCAGGCTGAGTCTCCCCAGCTCCCTCAGCTGCTCCTTGTGCTCCAGACCCTTTCCCAACTACATTCCTTTCTCTGGACGTGCTCCAGCCCCTCAATGTCTTCCTTGCCATGAGGATTTGAGGATGGAGCCCCCACCCTGCGTGTTCAGCAGCTCCCAGGGATGCATGTGCAGGGAAACGCTCCAGCCCGGCCCCTCTGGGCTGGTTCCCTGTTCCTGCCCATCTGGAACTGCAGGTACTGCAGGGCTGGTACCTTCCCTCCCTGTCAAAAAGCCAGCTGAGAAATTGGGGGATGTAACATCTTCGGCAGCGGGTGTGAGGGGCCGAGCTGAGGGTGGAGGGATCACCCTCCATCATCCCCACCGACTGCAGCCTGTGCTGGGGAGTCCCTGCTCCAGCCTCCAGGAGGAGCAGGGCCCTGGGTCTGTGGTCCCCAGGGAGGGGCTGCAGCCCCTGGGTGAGGGGTTACCTCCCTCAGAGGGGCTGTGGTTCCGAGGTGAGGGGTTACCTCCCTGGCCACCTGCACCAGCTGCCCCAAGGGAACCCCGGGGCAGACACTGCCCCCACCTTGGCTCAGCCCCTCTCCCATATCTCCTGCCAGGCAGGTGCCTGCAATTAGGAAGGATCCCAAATTAGAAGGTGTGGAGCCCAGACTTGTTTTGCAGATGATACTGCAGCAGCCAGCTCCACCCAGCCTGCTGCCCCGTGGGGCTCCAGTGTGGGGGGCATGGGGGTGAGGGGACCTCAGTGGGCAGCACCCTCAGCTCTGTGTCCATCACCTGCAGAGCCAGCAGTGGGATTCAGGGGCTCCTGCCACCACCAGCTGCTGGTGGGTGACTGTGGGTCCAGCAACACCTCTGCCCATGCCAGGGAAGGTGCTGGAGCAGCCACAAATGGGACACGGGTCACGGTGGTAGCACTGGCCATGGCAAAGCTGAACCACTGCCAGGTGGGATGAGCAGGGACCCTGGGACTCTGTGCGAGGTACCCCGGGGACACAATGCTGCTCCTGCAGGGCTCTTCCCAAGAGGAGCACTGTGCTGGGTGGGAGTGGCTGTGGGGGTCCTGTCTGGGCTGATGGAGGCATTTGGAGGAGCTGGTGAGCATCCTCCTCCCCCAGCTTCCCTCTGGCCACTGGGACAGGTTTCGGGAGAGCTTTGCAAATGCTGTGGTGTGTTGAAAGTTCTTTGGGGCCAGGTTGCAAAATCATCCGCAGGCTTCTCTTCAAACACCAAGTCCCATGAGCTGTCTCATCCCAAACTCACCTTTCCTGCTCCACCAGACACGTCACCTCCCACCAGGCACAGCCAGGACGCAGGTCCTGCCACTGCTCCCCCAGAGACGCAGCAAGAGGGGGTTTGGCAGCAGGTGAGTCCTCTGGGTCCGGGGCAGCTTTGTCAGAAGGTGGGAATGGGGATGGGATAGGGATGGGGATGGACATGGAGATGGGCAGCAGGACCATGCTGAGGCCATGGCTGTGGTGCTGGGCATTGTTCCCAAGCAGGGAGCTGGAGGTTGGAGGCAGTGCGTGCCCTGCTCCCCATCCCATATGGTCTCAGGGAATAGTGAGCCAGCATCACCCTAGTGTAGCCTTCCTCTGCCTGGGGTCCCAAGGTGTCCTCAACCCGGCACCAGGGTCCCAAGGAGCCTCCCATGCCCTTGTTGAGAGGCTCCTTGCCCAGTGCCAATGGGAAGAACAGGGCAGAGTGCAAGCACTTGTGTGGGCTCAAGCACAGAGGGCTCAAGCCCTAAAGTGCTCTGGTTGGGAAAGTCTTGGCTACCATGGGCATGGAGTTGGGAGTGTGGAGCTGTTTGCTCCTGGCCATGGTTTGGGAGGCACCAGGGACACATGAGGTGGCAAGGCATAGCATGGCATGACACATCCTGGCACATCACAGCACGGCACAGCATGGCACAGCTGTGGGACAAGCGAGGAGAGAAGGAGTGGGAGGGAGATGATGGGAGTGAACTGAGTTGCTGGATACATCTGGCGTGGGTGGCTGGAAATGCTGGGCTGTGGGATGGTTCACACCTGAGGGGCTGCACACACCTGGGGGGCTGCACGTACCTGGGGGGGCTGCACGTACCTGGGGGGGCTGCACATACCTGGGGGACTGCACACACCTGGGGGGCTGCACGTACCTGGGGGGCTGCACGTACCTGGGGGGCTGCACGTACCTGGGGAGGCTGCACGTACCTGGGGGGCTGCACACACGTGGGGGGCTGCACACACGTGGGGGGCTGCACACACGTGGGGGGCTGCACACACCCGGGGGGCTGTACATACCCGGGGGGCTGCACTTACCTGGGGAGGCTGCACGTACCTGGGGGGCTGCACCCCAAGGCGGTACAAGGACAGAGCTGTCGGTGGGCACTGGAGGGGTAGGAGGGAAAGTGAGTGCTGGGCTGCAGCAGTGGGGAGTGGGCTTGGCAAGGGAGGCTCAGCCCTGGGATTTGTGGTCCCCAAAGCCCCTGGGCAGGGGGATGATGCTGGGGCACTCCCTGCCCTGAGTCTCTGTCCCTGTGCAGGGCTGGGTCAGCGTGAGAGGAGCTGGGTGCTGACACCTCCCCCTGCTCGCAGCCCCGGTGTGTCTGTCAGCACTGTCCCAGCCGCTGCAGCAGAGGTGCCATGGGGCCGGGCTGTGCCAGTGTCCTGGGCTGGCTCCTGCTGGCACAGGCAGCCCTGAGAGCCACAGGTATGTGCTGGCGTGTGTCACTGGGCTGACTCCCAGTCCGTGGTGGGTCAAAGGGGTGACCTGGGCTCCTGCTACAGCCCTCGGTGCCTGCCCCATCTCTCCTCTGCTGCAGGTGGCCGTCCCTGCAATGCCAAGGACTTTGGGCACGGCTCGCTGGTCTGTGCCTGCAGTGCCACGTACTGTGACACGCTGGACCCCCTGGTCCTGCCAGCCCCCGGCTCCTACGTCAAGTACGAGAGCAGCAAGGCCGGCAAGAGGCTGGAGAGGAGCGAGGGGAGATTCCAGCACAACACCAAGACCTCAGGTACCACCACAGCCAGGAACTGCTGTGCACCTGGGGACAGGTCAGTCCCACATGGCAGCAGTGACACTGTGTGTCCCCTGCAGAGTTCCACCTCACCCTGGACACGGCACAACGGTACCAGAGAGTGAAGGGGTTCGGTGGCTCCATCACCGACGCGGCCGCCATCAACATCCAGTCCCTCTCCAAGGCTGCCCAGAACCACCTGCTCCGCTCCTACTTCTCCGAGGAAGGTGAGCCTGGGGCAGAGTGATGCTGCTGAGGGCTGGGATCTGGCTGATGAGACTTGTGCCAAGGGGCTGGGGGGGCTGCACCTCCGGAATACACCCCAGGGATGCACATCACCACCCCCCCTGTCCCCAGGCATCGAGTACAACCTCGTGCGTGTGCCTATGGCCAGCACCGACTTCTCCGTCCGCCTGTACACCTACGCCGACGCCGAGGGTGACTTTGAGCTGAAACACTTCAGCCTGACAGAGGAGGACACGCACATGAAGGTGAGTCCTGCAGGGAGAACCCGAGGAACTGGGTCTGCCACCTGGGTGGGACAGGATGGGATGGGACAGAATGGGAAGGGATGAGATGGGGAAGAGGAACACCTTCCTGTCAGTGGGAGGGGAGGTGGGATGGAATAGAATGGGTTAGGGAAGGGGAGCACCTTCTTGCCTCTGCAGAGGGAGAGGACTCATCCTGCTGCCTGCACTGCCAACACTGGGACAGACCAGGAGAGCTCTCTGGCATTCCATTTCTCCCCAGATCCCCATCCTCCAGGCAGCCCAGGCAGTGGCCAAGCAGCCGCTGTCACTGTACGCCAGCCCCTGGACCTCTCCGGTCTGGATGAAGACAAATGGTGCGATGACAGGGAGGGGGACACTGAAGGGCAGCCCTGGGGACAAGTATCACCGGGCCTGGGCCAACTACTTCATTCGGTGAGGGGCCATGGGAGTGTGGTGGGTGCTGGGGATGCCACGCCCAGGACTGGGGCTGGCACAGGCCATTCACCATCTGCCCCACACCAGATTCCTGGATGAATACGCCAAGCACAACCTGACCTTCTGGGCAGTGACAGCAGGGAATGAGCCCACGGCCGGCGAGATTGTCTTCTACCCCTTCCAGTGCCTGGGCTTCTCCCCTGAGCACCAGCGGGACTTCATTGCCCAGGACCTGGGCCCTGCACTGGCCAACAGCTCCCACCACCACGTCCAGCTCATCATCCTGGATGACCAGAGGGTGATGCTGCCCTACTGGGCCGAGGTGGTGAGTCCCCACAGCAGCTCTCCCAGCCCCACAGCAGCTCTCCCAGCTCTGCGCACTGGTGACCCCTTTCTCCTGCCAGGTTCTCAAAGACCCTGTGGCTGCCAGCTACATCAGTGGCATTGGCATCCACTGGTACCTGGACTTCCTGGCACCCATTGACCTGACGCTCTCCATCACCCATCACCTCTTCCCGGACTATTTCCTCCTTTCCACAGAGGCCTCCACGGGCTCCTACTTCTGGGAGCCCAGGGTGGTGCTGGGTGGCTGGGACCGTGGCAGCAAGTACAGCCACAGCATCCTCACGGTAGGGCTTGGCAGGGGTCACAGATGTGCTGGCCACCCCGGCCACCCCCTGTGCCTTCCACAAGCTCAACACCATCCCCTGCCCTGCAGAACCTCAACAACTATGTAACGGGCTGGACTGACTGGAACCTGGCCCTGGACATGGAGGGGGGCCCCAACTGGAGCAAGAACTACGTGGACAGCCCCGTGATCGTGGACAGCAGCAAGGACGTCTTCTACAAGCAGCCCATGTTCTACCACCTGGGGCACTTCAGGTGGGTTGGGGGCTGCTGGCTTCTGCTGCCAGCTCCTGCCTCCGGCTCCAGCACCATGCTCAGACTCTGATTTTCCCTACAGCAAGTTCATCCCCGAGGGCTCCCAGCGAGTGGGACTGGCTGTCTCCAAGAAGTGCCGCCAGTGTGACCTGGACCACTCAGCTTTCCTGCGCCCCGACGGCGCCATTGTCCTGGTGGTCCTGAACCGGTGAGTGGCTCAGCTCTGTGCCCTGGCACAAGGCTCCACTGCCCCCCTTAAACCCTCTCACATTCCCTGCAGCTCCCCCATGGACGTGTCCTTTGGGATCTCCGACCCCCGGGTCGGCTTCATTGAGGCCATGGCACCCAGTGACTCCATCCAGACATTCCTGTGGAAGCAGCCACCCTAGTGCAGCCATCAGAGGAGCAAAGTGCCCACACTGGAAACCATTATGCTGGTGGGGGCTTGGGGATAGGACCCTCACAGGGCTGGGGTTGCAGCACAGTCCCTGCAGCCCCCCATTCCCCAGGGGACCTATCTGATCCGAGGGCTGTGCTTTTCTAGATGTTTTCATAAAATAAACAGGTTTTCTATAACCTCGTCTGCACCACTCACCCCACTTGGTGCCAGCTCAGCAGGCATGGAGAAGGCAGTTTGGGGCTGATGGTACCTCCTGAGCCCCTTGGTATCCCATCCTGCTTTGTCCTGCCCCATTCCTTGGTGCATCCTGCGGGGATGCAGGGGACTGTCACCCCAAGGGATGACATCTCCCTCTTGTCTGTCACTGCAGCATCTCCAGAGCAGGGCAGGCCCCGAAGCTGGGAACCAACAGCAGCCAGGACCCGCAGCCTGGATTTAGTGCAGAGCCCTGGCGTCGGCAGCTCTGCTTTCTCCCCGGCCAGAGCAGCAGGCTGTGGTTTCTGCTGCCGGCGCAACCATCAGCCCCTCCAGCTAATGGGAACCGGGAGCTTGGGGCACATACTTCCTGAGTGACGTTATGGGGGAGCCAGCTGGGGGGGCGGGGGGCTGCACTGAGTCATTCCCTTCCCAGTGGGGCCCCTTGGACTGGGCCAGTATGGGGGAGGCTCTGCAGGCGGCCCGGCGCTGCAGCCCAGCCCCGCAGCAGCCCAGCCCCGCAGCTCCGCTCTGGCACAGCGCGGG
>WEIV01030393.1:61971-75070 GCA_013390005.1 Calyptomena viridis
CCCCGCCGCCGCCCCGCGCTCGAACAACAACACACGGGACGGTGGAAGGGGGGGGGAACACACGACACACCCCCCCGCCGGGCATGGGGACACACACCCCGACACCTGGACCGGGACCGGCACCGAGACCAGCACCGGGCAGACACACAAACACACACCACACCCGCCCCCAGACTCCTCCAGATCTCCCCCCTCGACACACACACAGAGCCCCGGCGTTGGGTAGGGGGGCACACAGGACACCTCCGCACACCCCCCGCTCCAGACTCCTTCCCCGACACCTCTCCCCACCTCCTGGAACCGGCACTGGGCAGGGGCACGCACACCCCCTACTCCCACAAGTGACCCACACCGGGTAGGGACCCACAAACACACTAGCAGGGCTCTTGGGGGGGCCTGAGGGGGCCCGGTCCTGCCTGGCAGCACCCACCACCCACGGTCCCGCGAGGGGGCTGGGGGTGGCAGGGGCAGCCCCCCAAATCTTCTCTCCTCCCTCTGCTCTCCCAGGGCTTTGCTCCAGCACCCCAAGCCCTGCACATGTCCCCCACTCCAGTATCTCTTTGCTCCAGATTGTGAACCCCCCCCCGAACAGGACAGGGGGCTATATATGCAGGATGGGGGGCTGTGGGCACAGGACAGGGACTGTGGGTGCAGGATGGGAGGCTGTGGGTCCACAGTCGGGAGTTGTGGACACAGCACAGGGGTTTGTAGGTACAGAATGGGCTGTAGGTACAGCACAGGGGTCTGTGGGGTTACAGGCCCACAGGATGGAGGCTGTAGGTGCAGGATGGGGGNGGGCTATATATGCAGGATGGGGGGCTGTGGGCACAGGACAGGGGCTGTGGGTGCAGGACAGGGACTGTGGGTGCAGGATGAGGGAATACGGGCACAGAACAAGGGGCTGTGGATGGAGGAGGGGGCTGCGGGTACAGAGTGGGGAGCTGTGGGTGCAGGATTGGCCTGTGGATGTAGGATGAGGGGCTGCAGATGCAGGACAGGGGTCTGTAGATGTAGGATGGGGAGCTGTGGGTGCACAGTCGGGGGTTGTGGACACAGCACAGGGGTTTGTAGGTACAGAATGGGCTGTAGGTACAGCACAGGGGTCTGTGGGGTTACAGGCCCACAGGATGGAGGCTGTAGGTGCAGGATGGGGGTCTGTGGGTGCAGAGCGGGGAGCTCTAGGTGCAGGACAGAGGGCTGTATGTGCAAGGTGGGGTTCTGTGGGTGCAGAGTTGGGGGTGAGCACGGTGGGCACTCTGCCATCGCCTGGCAGGAGCGCGGTGCCTCCCTGTCGGCTCCCATTTGCTCTGACACGGATCCATCCGTGTCCCGGCCGGCGCGCGACGCTTCGCCGCGTGTTGTGAAGCGATAACTCAGCCGCATTTGCAAAACAACTTTCCTCTTGTTTATTCCATAATGATCCATTGATTGTGGGTAATGTTGCATGCCCTGTGCCGCAGCGGGCGCAGAGCGCTCCCCTGGCACATGGCAGGGGCTCCAGCCGGCGCCGGCACCGCGACTGGAGAGTGGCTGTGGCTCCCGCAGCCAAGGGCTCCCATAGGCCCAGGCCGTGGGGCTGAGTGCCCCACATCCCACCCACATCCTGCGCATCCCAGCCACTCTCCCCACCCTTGCTCCCGGGGAGGGGGACTGGCTTCTTCCCTCTCATCCTCCCTGGTTGCGGCCAGGCCTGACATCATCCATAATGATGGTGCGAGGCCTCTGCTCCTGGGACGCCGGCGCTGCCGTGGCTTGTACAGGAGAACACCTCCTGGGAACACCCCTGGGATCCAAGAGCCAGAGCACGGCACGTGCAGACCACAGGGACAGGTGCAGCTGGATGGTGGTGGGAGCTCGTGGTGGTGGTCCCAGCACTGGTCCAGTACTGCCCTCATCATGGCAGGGACAGACTGGGAAAACTGGGGCAGGGGCAGTGATGGAGGGCTGGGCAGCCCTGGATGCCCAGGTCTTGCGCCAGCCCTGCTGAGGGAATAATGAACCTCCTGGGGCATCTATCTTGTGGCACTGGGATGTGGCACCCTACTCTGCTGGCCAAGGAGCTCCCCTGTGCCCTCTGCCATGGTCTCCAGCCCTGGAGCAGGGCCACCAGGGTGCAGGGAAGGGACTGGGAGTGAGGCCATGGAGACACACTGGGACGCAGTGTCAATACCACACCTTGCCCACAGTATCGGTGGAGGGACGGGGTGGAAGGACAAGCCCATGTTCCCTGCTGGGGACAGCCCGAGGGACAAGTGAGGGCTGGAGAGTGTTCCATTACTTCCCCTGGGGCATGACAGTGGGACACAGGTAGGGTGGGCACTCACCTGCAGTAGCACTGGGGGTGCCAGTAGTGGTGCACATGTGGTACATACAGTCATGGCCATGGCCACGGCACCTGACAGCAGGTGATGGTGAGCTGGGATCAGTGCCTGTGCCAGCAGGACAAAGGTGAAGCCATTTCGGGGTGTAAACACCACCGATGTGTGGAGTGGGGCAGGTGGGGCTGGCCAGAGGCCGCTGAGCTCGTGACAAAGTGTTTATGGTTTCTTGGCTGGGGACACCCGGGAGTGCCCCAGCCCCTGACCGGGCTGACGTCACCCGTGCGAGGCTGGGGGAGGAAGAGGAATCGTCCAGTCCGCGGCCAGGAGCGAAGGCCGTGGTGACGTGGGGTGCTGGCTGCGTGCAGCCCAGCAGGTAGGCACGGCTTGATGCCAACCTGTGCCCAGCGGGGGCAGAGTCACTGCCCCAGGGCTGTCCGGCCATGCCAGGACCTCGCACCTTTGGCTGGAGAGCAGGAATTGCCCAGCTCTCCCTGAGGTGGCCAGAGCTGCCTTGAAATGAGGCAGAGCCTTGTGCCACACACATCCCCTGCCCAGAGCCACTGCCAGGGCTGTGGAATCTCCCAGCACTCGAGGGGCACCCAAACCTCAGCACTGAGGTCCCAACAAGGGCCATCCTTGACTTGGGGCAGCCTGGCTTGGGGATCACTGTACCAGCACACCAGGAGGTTCCTGGCAGGTCCAAGCTGCCTCACTGTGCCCAGCCCGAGGGCATGGAGTGCCGGGTGGCTGGTCCCCACAGAGCCGTCGGCGGTGCCACGCATACACTGGGAGCGGTGCCAGGGTCACGGCAAGTGGCAGGAGGGATCCTTCAGGCAGAGCTCTGTGTGCCGGGGTGGCAACTCCAGCCCTTGCGCCCCCTCAGGGCACCGGCCTGCTGGGCTGTGCCAGGCTCGCTGTGCCGCATGCCACCAGCACAGCACCAGCACAGCACCACACCGGGACAGGGGCTGTGGCTGGTCCCCGGCAGCCCGCGCCCGGCAGGATGCGGCCCTTGGCAGTGCCAGTGCTGCTGCCTCGGCCATACCATGCCCACCCTGCCCTGGATCAGCAGCCAGGTGCCAGTGGCACCCCAAGACCCCGGCGAGGGTCCCACGGCAGGGACCTCAGCCTCACGTCGGGCCAGGCCTGTTTAGCGCGGGGGGGACATGGAGAGCCCGGCGCCTGCCGGGAGCACTCCCAGGACCCGTCTGACGGGTTCGTCCGCTCTTCCCGCACCCGGACAAGCCCGGGCCGGCGGGACACCCAGCCACCGCCCAGCAGCGCCTGCTGGGTGGGGGAGAGCGGACGCTCTGCCGCCGTGGCTGTGCGATCCCCCCCCGCACAGCAATCCACCCCGGCAGAGGGGCTACAGTCCCCCCATGCCACGCTGCCTCGAGAGGAGAGTGGCTGCCCCGCTCCCTGGGGGCGCTGAGACCCCCAGCCCCGTGGGGTGCAGGGTTAGGATCCCGCAGTTCCTCCTCTGCGCCCACGGGGGCTGAAGGGGGCTGGCTGTGCCTCACTCCCCCGTGGCCCCACTAACACCCACTAGAGATGACCCCATCCCCAGGTACAACCCCAGCCCCCACATCCCCTTGCCTGGCTGGAGGCACCAGGGAAAAGCCGAGGGCATTCACCTTTCCTGCAGGAGACGCCAACATGTGCCAGATCCCCCCAAAGCCGGCAAGAGCCGGCATGCCTGGCAGAGCCAGACGCGCCAGGGCTGGGGGGGGGAAGGGGGGTGATGCCGGGGTTCCCATGGGGTTCCTTGGCACCCTAAGGCTGCTCGTTCTGTGCAACTGGTGAGGGTGGCAAGGAAGGCTCTCCTGCGCCCGCTGCCCCAGCACCCCCAGGGACACGTGCCAAGGGCCCCCCACGCTGGCCTTACCTGCGGGTGCTCCTGCTGTCTGTGCCGTATTCCTGCGGGAAGCACCGGATCCTTGCCAGACGCTCCGTGTTGGTGCTGGGGGGTAGACGGGAAGCAGAGCCAGCAGAGGGGAGCACCCTGCACCCCCCCGCCAGCGGCACTGAGCTCATGGCTGGAGCTTTTGTTGGCAAGGTGGTCAGCCCTCTCCTGACCCCCTGCCCTGGCCAAAGCCCCCCTGAGGGCTCGGAGTGCTGCATGCCACTGTGACAGGGGTCCTTTTTTTATCCTTTTATTATTTTTTTTTAATAGACTAAGAGCAGAATATGAAAATCACCAGCCAAAGCACTTGAAAAAAAGGTCGAGAATGTTTTTTTGTTTTGTTTTGTTTTTCCCCAAAAAGTGTCTGTGCGTTTGCATAGGTCGGGTCTTCACGGAAGACGAGGAAAATCCAACACGTTTGACTATGTACAAGCCAGCCCGGGGCTGGCACTGCTGCCTATGGTACAGTATAGATATATCTCTGTAGTTGCTCTCTGTACAGTATGTATAGATCTATATGGGTATGTACAGGCTGCCTGGACCCGGGGGTCCCTGCCCTCACCAGGCTCCCCTGCCTGGCACTGCCCCCCAGACACGGGGCAGCCATGGGTGGGCTGCGGGCAGGACCCCGCGCCATGGGACGGTGTTGGCAGCACACTCAGCCACATCCCTGCGGACACGGCCGCATCCGTTGGCAGGGTGGGAGGCGAGTCCAGCCGGGATTGGCATGTGCCATGATCCCTGCCCCACGGGGCAGCTCTGTGGGCGGCTCTCCGGGCAGGGGGTGGTGGTCCTGCGATGGTTCCCCACTGGCTCTCACGAGGGGCAGCAGGTCAGGGGGGCCGCACTTGGCAGAGCAGCACTGGCCGGGCCCCCCTGGGCACCAGGAGCTACGAGGCCAACAGGGTCATGAGGAAGAGCGCGGCGGCCACGGCCAGGGGCAAGTGTTCCCGCTTGGGGCTGGTGCCGCTGATGCTCTTCTCCAGCTTCGGCATCTCCGGGTTGAAGTTTTCTGCAGGGAACAGCAAAAAGGTGAGGGGGGCAGTGAGGCAGCCCTGAACCCCCACCCCATGCCAGGGGCTGCCCTGGGGGTGGCGGGGACACGGCATTGCCTGACTCACCCAGGTCCTCGATCTTCACCTCGGGCCGCAGGGTGAACTGGGGCAGGGTGGGTGCCAGCTTCTCCCCAGAGTGCGACGCTGTACAGGGAGAGAGGAGATGGGGGTCATGCTCCCTGGATGCCCTGTGTTGCAGCCCACCCTGGGAGGGATGAGGGACCTGCTAGCCAGCCACGCCACCCCCTGCTCGCCCACTGCCCCCGGGGTGGCCACAGAGGTACTTACTGGAGGCACAGCAGACAAACACCTTCATCTTCAGGCAGGCCCGGCGGTGGTTGTGTGTCGGTGTAGCTGCAAGGCAAGGGCAGGCAATAGGGACTTCGTGGCAGTGACCCCAGTCCCAGACCCCCAGGGTTCAGTGGGTCTGGGCTTGGAGGGGTCTGGTCATGCCCAGGGGTGCACTCTGGACTGGAGGAATGCAGCAGCACCACAGTAATGAATCAGCAATCCTCAGCCCCCACCCCAGCACCCCAATCCAGCATCAGTATATGGCACCAGTACCCCAATGGTGCAGCAGCAACCCCTGAACTCTTGCATCAGCATCCTCCATCCTACACCAGCCCACCCACCCACACCCCTATCCCAACCCCATCTTTCCCCATGCCTCTATCTCTCCCTCACATCATGCACCCACCCTGTGCCACCAACCTCTCCCAGACCCCTATCCCCCAGAGCTCCAGGTGCCCACTCTTGGTGAGGGGGGAACTGCTGCCCAACCACAGAGAGTGCACGGGGACCACCCCCTGCCCTTGCTGGGGATGCAGAGGGGCCGAACAGGATGGGGAGCCCATCTGGGGTGGGACATAGAGGGACCCAATCGGGGCTGGGGGGGCTGTGTGGGGGTCCCGCCCTGGTGCCCCACGTACAGATGTAGTAGTACTCCTGCCCCGCACGGAACTCGTAGCCCAGTGAGAAGGCGCTGTAGCGCTGGAACTTCTCCGAGAACTTGATGGGGCTGTGGGGCGCGTGGGGCCGGTTGCACTCCCAGCGCTTGAAGCCCTGGCTGGTGTTGCAGGTACGATACCCCTCCGCGTTCACCATGTACAGCACGTACTGCTCCAGCCGGTGCTCGGGCACCGAGGCGTTGTAGTGAGGGCAGTAGATGTCCAGGTAGTCGTTGACATGCACCTGCACAGTGTAGCCCTCCCGCCGCAGCCTGCAAGGGAAGGAGGGGACTGGGAGTCAGAGACACACCCCGCACCTCCCCAAACGCTGTCGCCCTGCTCCAAGAGGACCCCGAGGTCTGAGAAGGGGCAGGTTGCAGTGTGAGGACTCCAAGAGCAGCAGTACCCCGTGTCTGGAGCCCCCAACACAGTGGGACCCCTGTGCAACCTCACAGACCTGTGGAGCAGAATCAACATCCCAGGGAGCATGAGTCGACTTGAGGGGGAGAAACTCTGCTGGGGATGAGTGTCAAACCACATGCAAGGGTGAGATGGGCAAGAGCACGGGCACATGAGACAGCACTGCCAGGTCCTGCTGGGAACGTGCCAGCAGCCTCAAGGAGGAGACGGACACAGCACGATTGACAAACATATCCAGACGAACATCGGGGTCCCTCAGGCACCAGGGTCCCCGCGGGATGCAGCCCCCGGGTGTGCGGGAAATCCCGGCATTCCCTGGCATTCCCTGCCTCCAGCAGCCCAGAGCCGACCCACCGCGGCCGCCCACCACGGCCCTGGCACGCGCCGCAGCTCGGAGCCAGGATTTCTCACCCTGCTCTGGCTAATCCCGTTAGTTCGTTAATGCCGTAAAGGGTGGCCCTGGGGGAGCCTCATTTACATTGATTAGGAGCAGCAATCCCCTCAGATCCACTCAGGAGAGGCTCCGCTGGCTCCTAATCCGCGCCCGACGGAAATCCCGGCCGCGGTAATCCTCGCCGCCGCGCTGACCCGCTGCTCCTGCCAATTAATTACCACCCGGCGCTGGCTCGGCACCGAGCCGTCGCGGCAGCACCGGACCCTGACCGGACCACGCTTAGCGCTGCCTCAGGGGTCCCGAGCCCAGATCCCCGCGGGACAGGGACCGCAGCATCCCGGCACACGCGGCCGAGCTCCCCCGTGGAGCATCGCTCCGGAGGGGGGGCCCTTTTCCTGACCGTCAGGGCAAATCCCAGTCCGTGAGCCCCCAACCCATAACTCGGCATCCATTTGGCTCATGGAGGGTCCTGTCACCCCTCCTCCGCAGCCGATCGGTTCCCTGGGTCTCCCGGCAGGGCTGGGCAGGCAGCGGGCAGGGCTGCACGTGCAGACGCCCCACCCTGCACCATCGCCCCCGGCGCTGTTTGGGGAGCCCCAGCGCTGCCGGCGCCCGCGGCATCCCGGGGGCCGAGAGCCAGAGATAGAACCAAAGTGGGACGTGGTGTCGGGCGGCAAAGGGGGGGACCAAGAAGCGCCGCCTCGGGCACCGGGGGGCAACGGAGAGGGAGACGACGGCAGAGCTCATCACCCGTGGGACAGGGAGCGCAGCTCCACGCGGCCCCTCCCTCGCTGCGCAGCCGCTATTCCGCAGCCCAGCCCGGCACCCGCCGGCAACTGCTCCGCCGGGAAGGTGCTGAGGCAGCCACCCTTGCTCAGCGGGCGCCGGGACCTTTCATCTTCCCCCTTTGATGTGGTGGGAAGGGGGGCGGGAAGGAGAAAAAGGCTTGTTATTAAAGAAATGCCCCCAAGGAGAAAATTGCAATTAACTCCACGCGGGACGCGGGGTTGGGACACCAGCGTACCTCAATACCTGCTCCCCACACCGGGGCGGGCACTGGAAGCCAGGGTTTAGCGTGGCCGGGCTGCGGTTGTGCCAGGGTATCGAGGGTTCTGGAGGAAGTGTCACACCCTGCTCCATCTCCCACCGTGCCAGGGGAAACCCTGTCCTGGGGTGCTGGGTAGCTGTAACTCCCCGTTCCCCTGTGGCACCCACCATCAAGGCACAGCCCCCTGGGACCCCACGCTGGGACTCGTTAAGCAGTGGCTCATTAAGAAGCATAGCTCCTGATAAACAGCTTCGCTAATGAGGCACCCAGGTCTCCCCCGGGCTGGGGCACACCAGCACCCCTGGCAGGGTACAGGGGTCCCAGGTGCTAATGAATCCCATGGACATTGCCAGCTGCCACGGCATGCTGGGAGTTCAGGGGCATTGGAGCATCATCACCAACTGGGAGAGGCTGGGAAATAGCCCCACACGGGGAGAGCCACAGGGCCACCATGGCCCGAAGCACAGTCAGGGAACCCCAGCAACAGCTTCTGTTGCTGTGTCCCTGCCATGCTTGGCTCCCACGGAGTCACCACATAGCAGCACCTCGTGCAGCTGGATACCCCCAAATCCAGCAGCTCTCCCAGTGCCATGGCCAAAACACCCTAAGATCTGCCAGGCAGCACCATCCAGGGAGCACGTGGGCCCTGGTTTGGGGTAGAAGAACAGGAACTTGAGAAAAGGATTGTTTTCTCACCAGCACTCACCCCAGAGCAGACACAGGCTGCCTGCTCCCAGGGTCAGGATGAACCCTTGATCTCCCAGGCTCCAGCAACCATGGCATGGCCTGCGGGGCCAGTGGGCTCCAGCAGTGCCCGAAGGGTTAAGTGCGGGAGGAGAATGGGCAGCATCACTTCTGCACGACTGCATTTGTAGAGCAGGGCTTGGTGAGGCAGTGGTACCTTCCCAGCAGCCTGTCATGCTGGGCAGATGGATGTCCCCTGGCAGCACCAGCTCTGGGCTCAGCGCCCACCGGCCTCGTACCGGAGGGACCCCGGTGGGACCCTGGTACCTGGCACGCCGCAGCCACCAGTGAGCTGGGCGGCCGCTCCGCTCCCATCTGCTGCCATAAATCCGGGCTGTGTGCCGCACACTGGCTCCCGCACTGCTGGGGAGTGCCTGGTGCACTGCAGCACGCCCCGGCAGTGATGGCACAGTGGGGACCGGACCCCTGTCGGGACCCCACACTGTGGACACTTATCCCCATGGTGTGGGAGAAGCCTGGAGGGTGGTGGGACCAGACCCGGTCTCAGCACCCCATGTTGGTGGTGCCAGCAGTGAGGAGCAGGGCAATGTAGGGCATCCCCAATGAAGTGACTGCACAGTGCTCCCCGGCACTGGACATCCCCCAGCACAGCCAGGCCCTTTGTTTGGCTCCAGCAGCTCCATCCTTTCGGCGCATCCGGGGCCCATCGATCACCCAGGGAACAAAAAAGTGCCATTGATTTACGAGTCCCCTTCCCGTCACCCCGCGCTGCAGCGAGAGGCAAAGGCGCATTGACCACCGTGGCCAGTCCACCCCGATGGACAGAGGGACAGACAGACTGACCACCTGCCTGTGACCACCGCTCAGCCACCGGGTAGACGGGGGGGCTCAGTGCAGCCCCCCCGTGCCAGCCCTCCCCATGCAGCCAGCGCTGCACAGTCACGGCGCCCAGACGGCCACGCACACGCGCGCTGGCTCGGCAGACAGCGNCCCCCGGCCTTGCCTGACGCAGCCGCAAGGCGCGGGCGCTAACGGCATCGCCGGCACACGGTGTCCCCGGGGCCACCTCCCTGCGTGGGGAATCAGGCCTCCGGGGGGGTGGGAGCTGCTCCCCGTGGGGAGGGACTGGGATGCCACCAGGCAGCACTGGGGTGATGGGCACAGCCCTCCCCAGGCACCCCCGTACTCCAGCACCACTCTACAGGTGCCCCCCCACTCGCCCTGTCACTATCGACGGCCACGCGATCCCTGTAATCCTGGCTAAAGCCGGCACCTTCCCGTGTTGCTAACAAGATCAATGAGGTTTCTAATTGGGTTTTAATTAAACCATCAATCTGCAACCGGTGACTCAATTACCGGCCCGGGCAGGAGCAGGTGGCCCCGACCCTGTTGCACCCCGACACTGCGGCTGCTTCTCCCATGGGAACGCCGACCGCGCTGCCGGAGCTCGGTGCTGCCCAGTGCCGTGACTCATGGGGCACGGCACCCTCTGCCCTCAGGCACCCACTCCTGACAGCACCACAGCAGACACCAGGGGTGGCTGGGGGCTCTGAGTGCCTTGGGGACCAGCCTGGAGGGCACAGTCGTGGGGTGGGGGGTGGGTGAGCCCCTCAGCTGGCCTGGGAACACCACGGCTGGTGTCATCACCACCCTCCCATCCTCCAGCCCCACAGCCAGGCAGGGAACTGCCCCTGCTTGGGCACAACTGACCCCCATCCCACAGCACCTCTGGCTGGATGCCCCTGGGCCTGTCGGGGAGGAGGGTCCCTCCTGCTCCAGGTGACACTGTCCCCAGGCCTGCAGGTGTCAGCAGATCTGATGGGGGGATCTGGCCATGCACAGCCCTGGTGTTGGGGTCTGGCTGCTTCAGTGGAGTCTGGGTCCCCCCAGATCTCCTGTGTGGTTCCTCTCCTGTGTGAAATGCTCCCCAGTGAGCCTGCTCCACGCTGGGGCTCTCCAGAATCCACTCCAGCCCTCTCCAGAGCCCACTTCAGGCTCTCTGCCCGTGACACAACCTCAGCCAGATAAAAGCCACCTTGAAGAGGTGAGCACGGCGGCAGTGATGGCGCTGGAGGGGCTGCATGGGCTGGAGGTTGCACACAGTGCTGGGCCCTCCCTGCACACAGGTGGGCTCTGACCCCCCTACCTCAGTCAGGCAGTGGCACCCGCTGTGTCCTGCCCATCTCACCCTTCTCTGACCCCTCTATGGCACCCATTGCCCTCAGTACCAGCATCCTCAGTCCCCACACTGGAGCCAGCAGCACAGCACACCCCAACCCACTCTGAGGGGCTCCTGGGGCCTGCGGCAGTGGGGAGGAGCACTGGCTGTGCTGCCCCCATCTCAGCACCTGGGACACCCAGCAGGGAGGTGGCATCCACCAGCATCAGCATGGCAAGGCCCTGGCTCTGGCTCTGGCTCTGTGGGGCAGTCCAGGCTCACAGGCCCCCCCAAAAGCCAGTGCTGGGTGGGATATGACTGCCCTGCACCTTTGCCTCATGCTGTCAGGCCTGTTCCTGGCAGGTCTTGGGAATGGAGGGCAGGGATCAGCCAAGGGTCACCAGCTGACACCAGTGGAGGTGACAGGACAGACAGACAGAACATGCAGCTGGACCAACAACCAACTGAGCAGGAGCAGGATCCAAGATCCTGCCTTCACACCTCCCCTGGGCTTTGCTCATGCACCCCAAACCCACAGCACGAGGGGTGTCCTGCCTGCTCAGTGACCCTCCCTGGCACCCCCATTCATCCCTTGCATGGCTGGGGAGCTGAGCTGCCACCACCTCCCTGCTCGCCACGTCACTGTCGGGACCACGACTGGCTCCATGGGTTGCCCCTTGCCCCATCCTCCCGTCAAGGGCAGCCACAGGGGCACCTGTGGTGGCATGGAGGGAGACACAATAAATTTATGGGGTGCCTGGCACAGCCCCCGAGGAGCAGCTGCAGCCAACACCCCCCACCTCCCTGGAGAGCCCCGCGGGGCTGCGCTGGGCTTGTTTATGGCTCTGCTTCCAGCAGGGTTGCTGGGATTTGCAGGCTGCGGCCCAGGGAGCCTAATTCCCCCCATAATTTATCTAATCCAGACACTTTGCCGTGCGGCTATAATTGCGTCCGAGCTGCCGCACTGCTTAACAATAAATATCAGCTCCAGAGTCCCTGGGACACGACTCTGCCGCAGCCGCCCCCACCGTGCTGCCCATGCCCTGAGCCGGACGCTCGTGGCCGCGCCAGACACGCCAGACACGCGTGCGCAGCGGGTGCGGGTGTCTGGCTGCGACACCCCCAGCTTGGCGTGGCCCGGGCACCACCGGCACCCCCTCCGCCCTGTCCCCTGAGAGGTGCCGGGGCACCGGCAGGTCACGGTGGTGATGGGGGGGGACACTGGGTTGTGATGGGACAAGGGTGGGGGCACGGGTGGGTCCCGCCCGCCGACATCGTGGCAGTGTCACGGTGTGAGGATGAGGCATGGGGTGAGTGGGGTCTGGCGGGAGCAGCGGGGCCGGGGCAACGCTGAGCGCGGCGGGGCGAGCCCAGCACCTCGCCATTGTGCTGCGCCTCGGCACGTCGCACACACGCACGATTTATGGGGCCCGAGCTTCCGCCTGGCGACACAATCTCAATGGCAGGGGAGGGGGCTGTCGGGGCTGCTCCCTCCCCGCACAAAAGGGTGCAAGACAGGGGGGAGCCCTGGGGAGCCCCCGCACCGACGGGCACCAGGGGATGCTCTGGCTGGACGCACGTCCCTGCCACACCCCTGGGCGCTCGCACTGGTGAGGGACGGGGAGGTGGGCGATGGCAGAGGGTGCAGATCCCCGTGGAGGGGTCCACGGACACATCACGGGCACGGAGCACCTCCTTCCCGGGGGAGCCCAGCCCAGATCGTCCCCATTGCACACCCGCTCTCAGGTGCGGGTGCCACGCAGCCCCCCGCGCCGGCGAGGGCAGGGGCAGCCCCGGCGCAGGGTGTGAGGGAGGGGCTGCGTGTCTACGGCCACCGATCCCTGGTCTCTCCGCTCCCAGTAGCCGTTCCCACCTTCCTCTCGCGCCCCCCACCACCTCCGCAGCTCCGGGAGCCACCGCTGCCGCCCCAGGAGTGCCACTGCTGCCGGTCTGAGGTGGTGGTGGGNCTGCCGCGCCGCCGGTGCTGCTCCCGCACCCAGACAGTCGGGGGGCGCGTCTGGTGGTGGGAGCGAGACCTCTCCCCTCCGCGGCGCACCGGGAGCTGGATGTGTGGGGGCGGCCAGACGCTTCCCGCTACCCCCGGTGGGTCAGCGCTGTCGGGGGGAGGTGAGGCTCTGCCCACGACCC
>WEIV01030393.1:75261-85672 GCA_013390005.1 Calyptomena viridis
CCCGCGCGCGCTCCCGCCGCCGCCCCGGGCCCGCCCGCCCCGGCACCGACATCGACATCGGCATCGACACCGGCATCGGGCTCTGTCTGCGTGTCCCCGCGGGTGGAGATGCTGGGGCCAGGTCCCACTGGGTTCAGGTGCCACTGGTGTTGGGGTCTCATTGAGATGCCCCTGGATGAGGGCGCTGGGTCTGGGTCTCACCAGGACCCGCACAGGTGGTGGCACAAAGGCCGGGTCCTGCTGACATTTGGGTGTTGCTGGGACCCTCGTGCAGGAGAGCAGCCGTGCCAGGTCCCACTGGGGTCAGGTGCCACTGATGTTGGGGTCTCACTGTGGGCGGGGGCACCGGTGCCTGTCCCCCTGGGATCAGGTGCCACTGGGGTCTCATGGGGTCACCTGCAGGGTGGAGGGAATAGAGTTGGGTTTTACTGACATTGGGGTCTCCCTGGGTCGAAGTGCTGGGCCTTGTGGCACTGGCCCCTGTGGGTCCATGTGGCTGAGGGAGCCACGGGTGGGTCCCCATGCTGCTGCTGCCAGTGCCATGGGGGTCACACGTGTTCGCAGAGGGGTTTGGCCACCCTGAGGACATGACAGCAGTTGGGAGAGCGGGCACCCAGTCCACAGGGGTGAGCTGGGGCCCGTGTGCCAGGGCAGTTCAGGTGCTGAGGGGCACAGGCAGAGCCAGGCTCTGCTGCCTGCCCTGTCCTCCCCCAGGAGCCAGCATGTGACCCGGTGTCCACCCACAGGGCCAGGCCCTCGCTCTCCCCATAGCCCAAGGATCTGCGGGGTGAACATCCCTGGGGGGATCCACAGGGGCTGCGGTTGCTCCCTGGGTGCTGGTCCCTGCTGACCGTGCGGAAAGAAGAGATTGAGCTGAGTGCCAGCTCCCGCTGCCCGTCCCTGGTGAGATCCCTTAGCAACTGCCATGCGGCACCGCCCGGCAGAGCTGTGTGCCAGGTGATCCGCACCCCAGCACACGTGTGCACACACACGAGCGCGCTCACGCCAGCGCGGGCACACGCAGCTCGCCGTCATCTCCCACGCGGGGCTGTGCCGAGCGCGTGCACGCCACCGGCACCAACCTGACGGCCTCTGCCCCGGCAGCGCCGGCGTCGTGCATCACCTGGAGCTTTGGCAGCCTGAGGATCTTGTGAATGAAACCAGGAGGCTCCCGAAACCACAGCTGGGCTTGCTGAGCCGGCCTGGGCTGCTCCTGGCAGGAACCATCTCGCTGGTGTAGTGAGCGTGGCCAGGGTGGTGCAGTGCCAAACGTCCCCACATTCCCCAGCAGGCACAGCAGCTCCCAGGCCTGGGCAGGTGCCACTGTGTGCCAAGTCTTGGAAGACATCCCTTCTCCCCACAGCTGTGGGGGGAGCTCAGTGTGAAAGCAGAGCCACCCTCCTCTTTTTGAACTCCCCCCAAATCCTTTGGTCACGGAGATGCTTCCCCAGCCCACGGAGGGGGATGAGGGTGATGATGGCCGGGGTCCTCAGTCCCACTTGGCTCTGGGGGGGACACAGTGCAGTGATGCCCCAGTCCTCAGTCCCCATCCATACTGGGGACCCAAGTCCCTACCAGAGCCCTGCCAGAAAGGGGGAGGGGGCCAGCGGAAGGGCCCGGAGGACCAAAAAAAGCCTCTATTAATTATTCATCCAGAGAAGTGAAGTGAAGAAAACACAACACGTGGAAAAGGGCTCTGACTGCCCGGGGGTGGGAAGCGGGGGGGCACTGGGGGGCTGCAGGGCCTGGGGCACCCAAGTGTCAGGGTGTGATGGCAGCGGCAGCGGTGGCATCCTGGGGTGCTGCACACCTCTGGGAGGACCGGCAGCACTGCTCTGCCACCATGGAAACGCCTCGGCTCGGCAAACCCATGGCAACACCCACCTCCACATGGAAACCCCCCGCTCATGGCAACGCATACACCGCTGCCAGCACCCGCACGCTGCTGCGCTCACCACGGGAGTCTCCCCCACCACGGCACCCTGATGTGTGGGGACATGGTGGGATGCACTCAGTGCTCCAGCGGGAACGGAGGGACCCGGGTGGCAGAACACAACCCTGGTGCATCATGGTGTGCGCCCATGTGTGTGTGCCAGCACTCACCAGGCGTCACCCCCAGGGTGTGGGGACATCGAGGGGCTTAGCTGGGTTTTGCCACAGCAGGATACGGTGTCTGTGGTGGGATGGTTGGGGGACCCAGCCAGCCAGGGGGCTTCGCTCTGCAGAGGACACGAGAGACCTTGAGCTCTCCGGGAGAGCTGGGACATAGCTTTGCTTCCCACCCATTTCTGCACCCCTCTGTCTCCTCCACCCCATTCCCATCACGCTGAGGACCAGCAGCTTCTGTCTTCAAAGCAGGGACTAGAGCAAAGGCTCCCACCCTCCATCCATGGGCACTGGGGGGCTGCCGTGCTCTGTGCAGGGTGGGCACAGGGGTGCTGCCACTGCATGTGTCTGGCAGGGCAGGGGACCCGCTTTGCCCGCCTCGGTTAATATTTAACCGCGGCTTCCTGTGACAGCATGTCGCAACCGCAGAGCAGAGCCGGCATTCAATAAATCATCGCGCCGGGCTGGGAGCTGGGCTGGGGGAGCGGGGGGGCAGCGCCCAGCCGAGCGAGAGGGGGAGCCAATAAATAATTCATTAAATAAATAAACATGGCGAGAGCGCGGGGAGGAGGCAGGAGTGTAACCAAGAAAGGGCTCGGTGAACGCGGGCATGAAATATTCACCAGCCACACCTACCAGGCCCCAACGCGCTGAGCTCAGGGCTCCTGACCCGCCTGCAGGAGCCAGGTGCCGGCACGTGTCCAGCCAGACACGGCAAGAACATGCCAATGGCATGCAGGGCGGACGGCATGGGTTGGGGAGCTGGCAGCCAGCAGTGTTGGCATCTCCATGTGGAGATGAGCTGGCTCCTGCCAGCTCCTCCTGGCAGCACTTAGGGTAGCCCCTCGCAGCCCTACGATGCTGTTTGGGCAGGGGGCCATCCTGCCAGGCTGGCACACCTGGGGAGTGCTCAGCCCATGCCAGGTCCCAGCCCCACTCCTCACTGCCCCTTCCCTTTTATATCCCGTGTCGGTCGTTAAATTTGAATGAAGCCTCACGGATGGTTGCGCTGCGTCTGCGCCTTGATGAGCACTGGGTGAGGGTGCAGGGCCTGAGCCCTCCCATTTTCCAGGGAGAGGGGGGAACCCCAGCCGTGGAGGCATCCTGTGGGACATCCCAGGACTGAGCTCAGAGTGCTGGCAGTGTAGGCACAGGGGAGGTGAAGATGGGTGGCAGTGCCACTGGCCACCAGGTCACCTCCCTGGTGAGCCACAGGTCCAGGCAGAGCAGACTCATGCCAGGGGGTGTCAAAGGTGAGCCCTGCTGTGCAGAGGGACATGGGGGCAATTTGTTAATTAGCACCTCAGTGGCCTGAGCTAATTGATGTGGGGCTGGATGGTTCAGGATTGAAGGGGATGGTGCTGCAGTGCCGGCCACCAGTGAGCGGGCAGCGGTGCCGGGGCTGTCGGAGGAAATCAGTTTCCTCACAGAGCTGCTGGATGAAGCCGTGCGTGGTTCCCAGCCCCTGCCTGCCCACTCTGGCTCTGGGCCTGCTCCCGCTGCCCGGCAGGAGGAAGCTCAGGGTTCCTGCCCTGGGCGCCAGGCGCCTACTTGCCGGAACCATGGCTCCGACAGGCCCTGCTGTGCCAAATCTCACCCGCCCTGGGTGTGTGGGCACCTAGAGGTGCTGGCTGGGAGGTGCCAGGGACCGGCTCCTCATGGCTCCCATGGTCCCGAAGCTGCCCTGGCTTGTGGGTGATCCCAGGTAGAAACAGGTCACCACACACACACTCTCACTTCAGCCCACCCTACGGCACGATAGGTGCTAGGCTGGGCTGAGGTGGTGCCAGGGTGCCAGCAGTCCCCTCTGCCACATCCCGTGTCCCAGCAGTTCACACGCCAGCGGCCGGGACTACCTGGCAGGAAGCGCCTGAGTCAGCAGCCGGCACTGGGTGACTCAGCCGGCTCCTTTCCTCGCCTCCCTCATGGCGAACCTCCCTCCCGGCCTCAAGATCACTCCAATATCATCCGCTGGTGGCAGCCCCAGCCTCGCTCCCAGCCCCTCCTGCTCCAGCACGGCCACAGCAGGGATGTGCCAGAGGACACGAGGGCTGCGCTGGGTGGGAGCCGTGTGGCGTGGGCAGGGCGAGCACGGCGGGGGCTGGTACCTGGCCCCGCTACAGCGAGGCAGCCGCAGCTCCCTGGGGAAGGGACAAGGACGCAGAGATGGGTCTGTGGCCGCCAGCCCCCTGCTGGCCCTGGAGCACGGTGCTCTGTTCATCCTGGCTGTGCCACTCCGGTGCCCTGTCCCTGCAGGTGATGGTGCCGGGGGAACTGCAGCCCCTCAGGTCCAAATGATGGTTAGGGAGTGGCACAGGCATCCCAAGGAACATGGGAGTCATCCTGGGAACTCACAGCTGGCACAGAGCTTGGCAGTGTGGGGATGCTCCAGCTCTACCTTAGTGATGGGCCACCGGCCCTGGCATCGCTCACCTGCCCCTCGAGGACAGCCTGTCACCATCCCATCCCATGAAGGAGCCGTGGAGATGAGTGACCCCCCCACAGGCAGCATGTCCAGGTGACACAGTGCCCCAGCCACACTGTGCCCTTGGTGCCAGGCAGAAGTGCAGAGAATCCAGTGAGATAATAAACTGGGGGGGCAGCGGGGGGCCGGGGCTAAGTGTGCAGGCGCAGGAGATTTCAAGGCCTGAAATATTCATCAGGTCTGATGCAGCTCCCGCCGTCACAGCGGCCGTGAGCGATGGCACGGGGAGGGGGCTTCAATAATGCATCGCTTGGAAAAGGCTCATAAGAGGGGCCGGGGGTGTGGAGATCACAGTGAAAACAGGGGTCCCTCCACTGGCTGCAGCCACCTCAGCCCTGTGCTGCTGCCCAGGTGATGGTGTGGTGCTGGGAGCTGGGTGCTGGGCAGGGGACAGAGCAGGCAGTGCTGGTGGCACCACCGAGGACAGCCAGGAGAGCACCCTGGGAGGAGTGGAGTACCTCATAACACTGGCACCCGCCACCCAGAGGGGTGGCAGAGGACCCTGGGTGGGTGCAGCATCCCTGCAGCCTGGCAGTGGGTGCCCAGTCGCTCCATCAGGGCTGGGTGGGGGTGCCATGCCCCGGTGTGAGCTCGGCCCTGTGTCCCCCACACGGGGTGTTGCTGTCACAGCCACTTTGTGCTCCTTTGCTCAATAATTCAGTGCATTGATCCGCCTGTGCTGCGTTTGCCTCTGGCCACGGGCCGCCCATGTTGTCCTCTGCCAGCTGCTGGGACCTGCCTGTCCTGTCGCTGTCCCTGGGCTGGGACCACAGGGGCCTGGGGAGCTGCCCGTGGCAGAGCAGGGCACGCCATCCCTGTGCCTGGCAGAGCCAGACACTGGCTGGGAAGCTCTGGGCTCTGGCACAGCTAACAAGGTCTTTGCCAGGGAAGCTCGTTAGCAGGCTGAGAATCAAAGGAGCACAGGGCAGATCAATGTATGTGGGGAGCAGGGCCTGAGACACCACAGGGCTCAAACCTCTCCTTCCCCCCAGCATCCTCCCAGTGGACACATGCCCAGAGGAGCCAGACAGCAGTGAGGGTGATGTGAGCCACCCTTGCCAGGGCCACAGTGACAGCTTGGCCCCCAGCCTTGTGACCAACCCCTGCAGCACCCACTTAGGCACCTTTGGGAGGTGCTGCCCTGGGTGGGTGCCCATCCCAGTCCCTGCCCTCACTGTCTGGCTGCCCTGGGGATGGAGATACAGTGTGCTGGGGTGGTGACACTGTGCCATTTGCACCCACTCATTAATGTCCCAATTGCCTTCCCCGGGGATCCAGAGAGGGTCCCAGCACGGGGACCCCACAGGCCCTCAGTATGCAGCAGTTCCAGGCATCGCTGGCAGCAAAAGCAGCTCCTGCACATCCCTGTTCCAGCACAGCAAGATTATTGTCCATCAGGATTACATCGGGCTGGAGACACGGCACTCCAGCACTCACAAGGACACGGGCAGATGGACACAGGCAGGGATGGACAGACACCCTGGCTCAGACAGTCATGGTGTGGGCAATGCCACCTGTGCCCACACCACACCCACCAATGCCGGGCTGCCCCACACCCTGGCGACCCTCCCCACCAAACCAAGTGCCACCCTGGGCCCTGGAGTGTCAGTGCTCACCTGGGAGCTGGGGCTGCTCAGCCCGATCCCATGGGATGTGGGTGGGATGTGGTGGCCCCGCCATGTGCTGTGCTGGTGCGAGCCCAGTGCCCTCATTGCTATGGCAGGAGCGGGCTCGGTGCGTGCGGCTCCGGTTAATTAGCTGGCGCTGCCCGACTCCCTCCAAGCCCCCGCTGAGTGTTTTGCTAAATTATAACCTTGACGATGCACATCATCAGGCGGCTGCTCGGGGAACGGCTGCTCCAGCCCCCGTGCCCTGTGCTGAGCACCGGTGTGGTGGTGTGGAGCTGCCCAGTCGGGGTGGCACCATGCCAGGGTGGCATCACGATGGAGTGGCATTCCCCTGAATGCCCACAAACTGCTGGGTGACCCAGGAGCTGGTCAGAGGCGGGCGATGGGCTCCATGGTGTGGCCCCAAGGTCCGGGTAGCCTGTGGTCAGTGCCTGGTGTCCAGTGCGTGGTGCCCATTGCCTTGCACGCCCGGTGCCCTGCTCCTCCAGGCTCGGCACGCGTGTCCCCTCAGCACACGTGTCCCCTCGGCATGGCGAGCCGGTGGCCCCGTTTCCATGGTGACACGGAGCCATTTCCCATCTCTGGGATGCTCTCGGCAGCTCCTGGGTGGGCGCTGCAGCCATCGCCCTTCGCCCATGGGAGACAGGCAGGGACGGGTTCCACAGCCCCGGGGGGTGTGTTCCTCCCCGTTCTCTGAAGACGGGACACCGCACCTCGTGTCCCCCCCAGGATGTCCTGGGGCTGCCCCGGGACAGCTGCAGTGCTTGACCTTCTCCTCACCCCGGGGTGGTGAGGGGTGTTGGGGGTGTGCTGAGACTCCTGTCCAGGTGTGGCTGGGTGGGGGGACTCTGGCAGCGTGGCTGGATGAGGGACACGATCTCAGGAGTGGAAGCTGCTGGGAACACCACAGGGCTGGGGAATGTACCCAGGCTCGTGGCAGTGCCAAAGTGCACCCACGGCCCCTGTCCTGCTGGTGAGCCAGGGCATGGGGTGGGCATGGCCGTGCCACGCCCCCACCTCACTGCCCGCCGTGGCTCCCAGCCCCTGGCACGGCACAGCTGTTTATCCCACTCTCCATCTCAGCGCCGCCTATTAACATTTCCCTTCACTTGCTATTCCAGGCGATAAATTTTCCCTTCTCAATTTCCGAGGGTTTAAATCCCATCTGCCTGAGGCTGCCCCATGGGGCACCCAACTTCCTCACCCCACATTCCTCCCCATGGCACCCCAGCATCCCCACTGGCGTGGGTGGCTCTGGGGGGGCCCCGAGGCGGGGGGATGGCGAGACAGAAGGGACGGGCTAATGGAGCCCATTCCTTGAATAGATTCAATTTCTGCCGCGGCGGCTGCGGGGTGCGGAGCCATCAATTGGATTCAGGGGATGGGGAATCTGATTTGGAGCGGCCGCGCCATCAATTAGCCATTATTGATGGCATTGCTCATTGGAAGTCGATGGGATTTGAAGCTGGCAGCACCTCCCGCATACCAAACAACACCGGCTCAAGGACAGGACCCCGCTGTGCCCAGACCCAGCACCCAACAACCAGAGCCCCACAGGGACCCCTCGGCTTTGCCTGGGAATCAGTGCAGGGCTGGGGCAAGGGCGGTGCAATGGGCAGCCCCCCCAGAATCCCTGCATGGGGGTCCCCCAGGATAGGCTTGTCCCCTGGAATCCCTGCATGGAGTGCTGGAATCCCTGCATGGGGGTCCCACAGGGTACAGCATCTTTGTTTGGGGGTCCTTTGGGACATGCCCCCACTCAGCATCCCCACATGGGGATTCCACAGGGCACAGCACCCTGGAATCCTTTCATGGAGGTCCCACAGGGCAAGTTGACCCCCCACAGTCTCCTGGCATATGGGTCCCTCAGGGGAAGCCCCCACCTACCATCCTCCACAGGGGTCCCTTGGGTCCAATGGCCCCCAGATGATCTCACTCTGCATTGGTGAGCCACAGGACATGCTCCCCCCTGCACTAGGCAGTTTCTGTGTCCCCCATAGGGAGGTGCTGCCCCCGCCCTGTGGGCCTGGGGGGCAGGATGGGGTACAGGCTGGGATGGGGTACAGAATGAGGTGCAGGATGGGGTACAGGCTGGGATGGGGTGCAGGATGGGGTACAGGCTGGGATGGGGTACAGAACAGGGTGCAGGATGGGGTACAGGCTGGGATGGGGTACAGAACGGGGTGCAGGATGGGGTACAGGCTGGGATGGGGTGCAGGGTTTGGCGGGGGAAGGGCAGGCAGCGGCGGGGGGAGGGGAGCGACGCGGTCGATGCTTTTGCTCAGCCTCTTGCCAAGCAGCTTCTTTCTCCCAGAAGCCATAAAACCTGTCTGACGTGCCCGGCACCACTGCAGCAGGCGGCCGGCAACGCCTACATGGTGAGGGGCTGGGGGGCTCTGCTGCGGGTGACCCCAGGGGGAGCTGGGCTCCACCTGGGCCCCCCGGGAGGGCAGTGGGGACCTGCACTCATGGGATGGGGGTCCTTGGGCCTCAGGGGACCTTCCTGCCAGGAGGCAAGTGTAGGATATGTGACTGTGCCAGAGCCATGACCCCAACAGGGACCGTGTTGTGGCATGGGACTGGCCCCTGCCACAGCCTGGGTGCCCACTGGGGATGGGGAGAAAGCCCTCAGAGGTCCCTGTTTTGAGAGTGCATCTCATGGGGTGTGTAACAGATGGATAGACGGATGGAGGATGGATGTCCTGTGGGCACCCCAACCCCATCCAAGGGCAGCAAGTGGCTGGGGGTTTTGGGTGAGCAACCCCCAACCCCGCTGCCCCCTGACCCCCTGTCCTAGTGCTCATCCCACCACCAGGTGCCAATTACCAGCAGCTCACCTGTAATTAAAGCTCTCTGGTGACAGGAGCTGATGACTCAATATCAAACTGCTGCAATTAAACCCTTTGCCTTAAAGTCTACGGAGGAAGTGAGGGGCAGTGAACCCCCCAGACCATCTGCCCTGGCACTGCTGCAGGGACAGGGGGCACGGGCAGGGGGGACAGTGGCAGGGCCACACACCTGGGGCACAGCAATCTTGCAAACACTGTATTGCTCAGTCACTACCAGGGGTTAAAACCAAACTGAGGGCATAGGAGGAAGGCGTCTTCCCAGAAGACAGACTGGTGTGTCCTCGCGGGAGGAGGACATGGCAGCAGCGGATGCCGCCGTTGGAGCTGCTGCCCTGCTCCAGGGCCTGGGGGTCCCTGGCCCCCAGGGGTGGGGGGGTCCATGGGGGAAGGCACGAGATGAGGTGACCGCCGTGGGGCAGAGCAGGCATTTGCTGAGGGAAGCCCAGTGCTGGGGCAGGAGGCCGGCGGGGCAATGCCAGCAGGGCGATGCCAGCGTGCGGCGATCCCGGCGTGCGGCGATGCTGACTCGTGGCAATCCCGATGTGCGGCGATGCCGGTGGCAAGCGATGGCCCTGGGAGGGAAGGAGAGAGATCCCTGTCAAGGGATGCTGCAGTGCAGCAGGTGGATGCCCACCCATCACCCCAGAGCCCCCCTGCTCCCCGCTCACCTTCCAGCCTGGAGTGCCCGGCCCCAGCTCGGCTTTGCAGAGGTCCGGCAGGTGGGTCATGGCCTGGGGCTGCCCCACGGGCTTGCAGGGGTTGGTGGTGAGGAAGAGTCTGGAAGCGGCTCTGGGGCAGAGGAGCCCGTTCCCCCACCACGGGCAGCACCGGGGTCAGATCCAGAGCGGGGCCAGGAGCACGAGCACCAGGCACGGGGTGCAGGGCTGAGGTGGGACCGCGGTGCCCCGGGCAGGTGCTGCGTCTGCCAGGGCAGGAGCAGTGGTCAGGGAGAGCCGGCCCCTGGCCCCCTGCCACCCCTGGCCCCCTGTACTCACCCTCGGGCCCCTCACGCCCACGGGGCTGTGAGTTGGGCACCTCTGTCACCGGCTCTGGCGCTGAAACAAACCCCACTGGTGTCAGGGAGCGGCTCCCCGGGCTACGTGGCGTCGCCCCTGAGGACATGGTACTCCCCAGAGGGGACCGAATTGTCCCCGGGGGCGGGGGACGGGGAGCTCCCGAGTTTTAGGGCACAGCCCTCCCAGCCCGACTCACTGGTGCCTCGGCAGCAGACGGTGACGCGCAGCTTCAGGCAGCGCCCGGCGCTCTCGGGGCTGGGGACGGCTGGGCAGGGGGGTGTCAGCGGGGACCACCCGGCACGACCCCCCCGGCCCCGGCGGGACCCC